>PVLC010037579.1:0-15226 GCA_004027655.1 Graphiurus murinus
CCACAGGTTAAATGTCCATATTCAACAGTGAGATTAACATACAGAGATCAAACATTTTTTCTTTGAATTACTAATTAAATAAATGATTAGTCTTTTATTATTCCTTTAAAAACCCTAATTAATGGAAAGGGTTGATGCTGCTAGTTACAAATTTACTGTAATGAAACTACGGGGGAGAGCTTATGTATTAAAGCAATCTTGGCTCATATAATCAAAATACTCTAACACAAATGTACCTATTTTCTATAAATAAAAGTCATCACCTCTTCTTCTGGCTCATTTACTTCACTTTCATTTCCAGACTGTTCCTCTGTTTCAGCTCCTCCTTCTTCTTCTTCTTCATCCTCTTCAAGATTTTCTCCTTCTGCCATAGAATCTTTGGACTCTTTGTCATTGACTAGGCCTTGAAATGAGGAGAAAATGGAAAAATACATTAAAAAATGATAAATGTTAACTTTCTATACTATGCCACTTCATTTAAAAGTATATATTAAGATAGTTCAATAGCCTTTTTCTCATAACAATGGTAAAAGATCAGAATTAAAAACTATTGAGAAACATTTTAAAAACTAAATGTTTACACTAATATTTCAACAAAAGAGCACCGGTACATGTCTTAACAACCAGTAAAAGGGAAAATAGTATGTATGGGTGTATGTATGTACTTTTCTTCCTTTTCCTACAGCTTCAAATACTTAGATTATCATGTTTAATCACAGTCTCAGATGAACAAAGGCAAAAAATAGCCAGACATAAGGCTCTGCCTCAGACATTCATAAGATATAGCTATACTCTTCAAATGATATTTCAAGAATCCTTAAAAACTCAAAGGCATAAAATCGTGTCACTTTAATGGAGAAATTATATTTGGTTATCAATCTGAATGTCTGCAAATTAAGATGGGGAAAGAGGCAAAAGGACATGGCAATCAGTCGCTGCACAGCTTAACGTTTTTTCCTTCAGTAACAGTATTCTTTCCCTCCGAGGAGTTCCTGGTCTGAATTTGTTCCACCTGCCTGTGTCCATCCCACAAGCCAGATTGGTATGGTTATACCTTGTGTCTGTTATCTCTGTTGACAAAGCTATTAAGTTCCTACAGTATACAGACAACTTCTAGCGACACATTTTTTCTACTCCTTCAAAATAAAGGTAAATCAGCCAATGAATAAGGTCTGAAATTCTGTGGCGTTGTGCCCAAATTCTAACAGGTACTCTCTTCTATGCTCTCCAGACTGCACAATCTTAGGAATAGTGCCTGCTGGAAATATACACTGTACATATAAGAGCTGCACTGTTTAGCAACTGAAGATTCTAAAATTAACAGAGGCTGGCAGAAATGGGTTTTTCCATCACTGCTGCTTGCTTCAAAGACCTGCTCTAGAGGGGCAGGTGGTGCAAGCCTGTAATCTCAAAACTACGGAGGCTGAAATAGGAGAATAGCTTTAAGACTGGCCTTCACCAACTTAGTGAGACTATCAACAACCTAGGCAAGAGCCCTTTCAAAACAAAACAAACAGAGGCTGGGAGTGTAGCTCAGAGGTAGAATACCTCTGGGTTTAATTATCACTAATACCACCACCAAAAAAAAAAGAACCAGCTGAGTTTTATTCCAGTTTGAGATTATTTAATGAAACCAAGCATACCACACAGGTCTTACCTAATGCTATTATGTAAATTGTCAATATATAAAATAGAAAGCATTCAAATGTAAAACTCTGGTAACATTAGTAAGCAAATTCTAGAACAATCTGCCAAAATGCCTTCATTTTCTCTCTCGTAATTAGTTGCTTACCTAGTTTTATTAAGAACTCTCGTTCCAAGTCTTGAACCTGCCTGATGGAGTCTTCCAGAGAGCTACAGAGTCTGATCTTTGGTCTTAGCAGTTCTAGTGTATCACTGATCATGTAATCTATGTCAATAGGAAATGGATGGTCTTTTGTCCAAACTTCCAGACTTTTCTTCCACCAAACATAACGCTGATAACAAATGAAAGATAAATTTAGCTATAAGAAATTAATGACAAAAACATTTTAAAATAATAAATTGCATTGTGATAATACCCAATTGGTAATTAAAAGGTTGTAAAGAAACCTACCATCTTTATTATTGGTCAACAGCAATCATCCTAAGTTCAGTTATTTCCCTCCATCTATAGTTTTTGAGCTACTTCGTGACTTTATTTTAAATATGTTTTTATTGTAACTGTCATAAGTTTTTGTGTTTTTTTTTAAGACAAGGAAAATTTATAAATAAAATACCAAGCAAATTTTCAGGTATTCTGAAACCAAGGCAGAAACCTGCACTTCTATACCCCAGAGTTACATATTTAATATAAAAACCACCAGGTTCAAAGCCAATTTTGAAAATTTTTTTCATTGTTTTCTCTGTTATTTGTTTTGATTTTTAAGAGGTCAATTAAAGCATCTAAGATATGATTTTTAAAGTATATAAAACCCAGTAATCATCATTTATTGAACATCCACTGTGTATATGGCACTGTGCAGATATTTTCCTCCTAGCTTAGTTTTCTCATTCTACTTTGCCCTTGTTCTAATTCCCAAATTTATATCAACTGAAAGCACAGCCTAAGAATTTACTAGCACACAAAGAGTATTCCTCCAGTCTTTTACTTTTCCTGCAAGTGTGGACCTCACTCAGGAGCTTGTTAGAAATGGACGCTCTTGGGCTCCTACCCTAGACACCCTGAATCAAAACCTGCGTCTTAACAATGTCCCCCCATGATGTTCAGGAGATCCTGTCTACGACTTAACCCTAGACCTTGTGTTCTGGGTGGAAAACAAAGACCTCATCTCTCAGGCCTCACTCACTTCTGACTCCCATTCCTTAGATATATCTCTGCTTCACTTTTCTGACTGTTAATCACTCTGGAAAAATATTTTTGCTCCTGAATATTTGAGTGCTTCCTCTCTCGGCCTGGGGTGAAAGAATCCAAATAAGGATTTCCTTCTAAAAGAGACTTTACTTTGGATACTGATATTTACAATTGCTATTCTGCAGCAAAACTGGTTTTTTGTTGTTGTTGTTGTTTTTGTGGTACTAGGGATTGAACCCAGAGGCATTCTACCTTTGAGCTATACCCCCAGCCTGATTTTTAAAATTTCTTATTTATTTTATTTATTTTTTTTTGCGGTACTGGGGATCGAACTCAGGGGCGTCTACCCTCGAGCTATACTCCCAGCCCTATTTTTTATTCTTTATTTTGAAACCAGGTCTCACTAAGTTGCGGAGTGCCTCACTAGGTAGCTGAGGCTGGCCGTGAACCCAGATCCTCTGGTCTCAGCCTCCCAAATGCTGGGATTACAAGCATGCGCCACCACGCCTGGCTGATTTTTTAAATTTCTATTTGGAAACAGAGTCTCACTAGGTTGATGAGAGTCTCACTATTTGCGGAGGCCGTCCTCAAACCTGTGATTCTATCTCAGCCTACCAAGTACAGGGATTACAAGCATGTGCCACCACACCTGGTTAGCAAAACTGGTTTTTAATAGTCTCTAACTTAAGAGTCCTTACCATACAACAGGGAATGTGACCCTCAAATATGCAAACTCCTTTCCTCATTTTTTGCTCACCAATTCAGAAAATAAAGCAGTAACAAGTTGTTGTACACTGCAAATGTGTAGTGGTAGGAGAAAGGTAATAATCTGTAATTCCTCAAGAGTATTTACCCCCAACTTAATACTGGTAACCATATGGATATATTTTTGATGCCTCAAGTTGTAATGTTGAATATAATTTCTTTAATAATGGGTAAATTGTTAATAAGTGATTATATAGAATCATATGGTACTGTAGTTGGTATTTTATTCAGTAACATCTTAAGAACTTGAGAGTGAACTGTTCACTGTAGTCAGTATTTTATGGGAAATGGTGATGGCGCTCTAACCAACCAACCTGCAAGTTAACTTTTAGGGTACAAACTCCGTAAAGTTATAGGACGGCTCCTGTATTTGTACTGAATTTAATGTATACTATACTTGTTCTAAATCAGAAGTTCATATAGTTAACCAAAATTAAAATATGTGAATCACAACCCAAGAGTTAACTAATAAATGCACAAATATTTTTTTTCTGTGTTAAAAGTAACATTTTTTCTGAACAGGTTTTCTTTCTTTCTTTCTTTCTTTTTTTTGGGCAGTACTGGGGATTGAACCCAGGGGCATTCTACCTCTGAGCTACAACCCCAGTCTTCTTTTTTACTGTTTGTTTTGAAACAGGGTCTTACTAAGCTGCAAAGGACCTCACTAAGCAGCTGAGGCTGTCCGTGAACCCAGATCCTCCTGTCTCAGCCTCCCAAATACTGGGATTACAAGCATGCGCCACCATGCCCAACTTAAACAAGGTTTTCTTATTAAAAAAAAAAAAAAAAAACTTTTAGAAACAAGAATTTTGGACAATAAACCAGAACATAGATGAGAAGAACATCAAATTAATAAAAATCATAAATAATTTAATGAGTCACTGTTATCAAATACCATAATCTATGTTACTGTACAAAATTTATAACTATACCGCAATAATTCCTAAAATTAATGGCCATTCTCAAACATAAAAGTTATAAGCAATTAATGTTTATATAATAGAATCCATCATAAAACTTTTAAAACACTAAAATTATCCTTATATGAAAAATAACCAAATAATGAACATATCGTATATGAATACTGTAACATTTCTCTACTCATGTTTTTATAACACATGCAATGCAATGCATTAAGTGATGCCAAACTGCATATTCTGCTTACATACCTGAAAATATACAAGGAAGCAATCAAGTTTTCGTTTACTGGAACCTCTGTCAAAGTACTGGCCACAGGTATCCAAAATAGTGCATACTAGTCTAATTCTAAAAAGATGCTCAGGAGGGTCTAGGGAACTTGGAGAACCATCAGGGTTAACACCAAATGAAGTAAAAGAATAAAGAGTTCTGAAAATAACAGCTGATTCCACCATTCGGTAATTATAAAGTTCCCCTAAGAACTTGGCGCTGCTGATACGTCTCTGATTAAATTTAGGTTGATTAACCTAAAAAACAAAAACCGCAAATTTTCACTGAATAGTAATGTATGTGAAAGAGTAAATTCTCCTCTCTAACATCATCAGCTATTCAAAGAACAATGAACACAGAAACAACAATGGCTTCTTTACTCCTTTTCTAATAACGTGATCACTTCATAATGACCTTTCATTCTCTCTTTAAAATGTTTTAATAAAAAGAACATGTTTGATGTTAAATCAGGTATTATTAAATTAATTGTTTCTAAAATAGTTAAAACTACCAGCTCCCCCCCCCCTTTTTTTGATGGTACTGGGGATTGAACCCAGAGGCATTCTACCTTTGAGCTATACCCCTAGCCCAATTTTTTTTTATTTCTTATTGGGAAACAAGGTCTCACTAGGTTGATGAGAGTCTCACTACTTGCTGAGGCTGTCCTGGAACCTGTGATCCTCCTATCTCAGCCTCACCAGTACTGGGATTACAAGCGTGTGCTACTACACCCAGCTTCTATAACCTATTTTCTTTGTAATCTATGAATTAAAAACAAATATGCCTGTTTTATAGTAAATAAAAAAAGGACTTAAAAGAAAATTCTTATAAAATAATTAACTTTCTCTAAAATAAGTTTGTAGCTTCCTATAACGCGAACCTCAATAGTGATCTAGAAATAGTAAAAATTTAGTGTACTCTGCCCAAATAAGCTTAACAAAGCTTCAGAAAGTCAAAAAGCCATTCCAGTGCTAGCCTGAGATAACAGGAAATCTGATATATCAAGACTTATTAACAAATCATTAACTCCATAGATATAGTCGTAAATGGCACCATGTGGGAAAGGACAGTGTTTCAAATTATCACTTTTAATAATAGGGCTTGAGCCGGGCGTGGTAGTGCACACTTGTTATCCCAGCATTTGGGAGGCTGAGACCAGAAGATCTGGCCGGGTTCTCAGCCAGCCTCAGCTACCTAGTGAGGCCCTCTGCAACTTAGTGAGACCCTGTTTCAAAATAAAGAATAAAAAATAGGGCTTGGGGGTATAGCTCGGAGGTAGAATGCCCCCGAGTTCAATCCCCAGTACCGCAAAAAAAAAAAAAATAATAATAATAATAATAATAATAGGGCTTAAAGATGGTTTATATTCTGCACAAACTCTCATTTGGTGACTTCAAAGGAAGTATGTATTACCTCCATTCCCAAACGAATATCTTCTAAAACTCCATCCACAACGTGGATCCCAACATCCTCTTGGTAGAGCACTAGTCCTGCTAAGAGGTTGGCTACACAATGAATACTATTATATTTCACATTCCAGATGTTTATCATACAACAAATAACATAGTCTTTCACTTCTTGGTCCTGCCAGGGCAACTTTCGCATTTGTCTCAAGACCTAAATGAAGAGAATTTTGTTTAAATTAAGATAAGCACAAGTAGTATAGGTACTTTATTATTATTGTACAGAGTCACTGAACTCTGGAAATAGGAAGTACTGTGGAGAGCCTTTATCAGCCTCTTCACTTTAGAGAGGAAAAATGAAAACTCAAATTATGTAAAAATTTATTCTCATTTTTCCTAAACCTTTCATAATTCCTCCAAATTTCCTAGAGTTTCAATGTCTCCAATCAAGCAAACAACATACAGTCATATACTCAGGTGACTGAAAGAACTACTCAAGGTTTATCAAAAATGGCATTTTCTCTTCTGTAAACTTTTTGATAGAAATAATTTCACTTTTAAAAAGTCATTAATTTCCAACAATAAACAAACCCAAGATGAACTAGTTAAAAGATCACTTAAGATGGATGTGGTACAACAACCTCAGTTTTCACATGTATAAAATGCAAGATGATAAAGGTACTTACATTTCACAGTTTCTAGTAAGAATCAGACAAGTTAAAATACGTGAAGTACAAAGGTAAATGTCTGGTACATTGTCAATGTCCCCAAAATGTTAGCTCTACTTTTCAAAATTTCTGTTGGTAACAAGATAATCAGCAGAGCTCTACCTACAATCAACTTCTTTTCATTTTTACTCTGGAAGAAACTGGATACTATTGGAAAATTGAAAAATATTTCATGTCTAAATACTCTGTATAATAACATCTTTCAAACACTAAACATGTTTTCAACTCATCTTCACTAGAAATGTCAAGGTCTCCACATAAGCACTAAATATTTTTCAAACTTTTAGCTAATTCTCAAATTGTTTTAAACAACTATTGCCTCTGACTCTGGAAGATGGTTTCGATTTTCAAAGCTTTGTACCATTCCTTATCATCCTCTATCCTAAAAAGAAAAATAGTTCTGCACTGTATTATGTATCAACATGCAGAGTTAACCAGGAAATGTTCTGTTCAACATCTTAAGAGTGAATTTCTATGAGATAGCTAGAATAATTAAGATAAAAGGCAAATGGTTCTTAACCTTTTCTGGAAATTGATCCTTTTTTAGAACCTAAAGAAGGCCCAGACCCTCTCTCCAGAAAAATACAGATAGCCAAATATTCAAAATTATGAGATTTCAGAGGTATTGTGGGCCTCTTAAAGCCCACTGAAGGTTAAGAGCCCCTGAATGAGGCAAAATATTTAAGGGCAAATTTATTACGGAATACCAGAGATAAAGGCTGGGGACATGGCTCAGAGTAGAGTGCTTGCCTAGCATGTGCAAGACCCTGGGTTTCATTCCTAGCATGAAAACACACACACACACACACACACACACACACACACACACACAAACACACACACACAGATACAGTGATAGTTTCAGATATATTTGTGTGTATATATATATATATATATTTGTGTGTGTGTATATATGTATATATGTATATATATATATATATATATATAATTTAGTAGCATTGTTAAACTTCAATGAGCTACTATTTTCATCAGAATAAAAAGTTACCATAAAAAGAGAACAAAGCATATGGCCCAAGCATTGTATATCATCGTATGAATCCCTTCTTAGGATGACTTGTACGAAAATCAGTCATAATGGAACTGAGACTTGGAAATCTACCCCTACATGTCTCTACTTTTTTTGTGTGTAGTACTGGGAACTGAACCCATGGGCATTCTACCTCCAAGCTATGCTACCAACCCTTTTTATATTTTATTTTGAAACAGGATCTCGGCTGGGTTGCTGAGAGTCTAAGGTGCTGAAGCTGAACTGCGATCCTTCTGCCATAGCCTCCCAAGTTACAGGGATTACAGACATGCACCAGCATGCCCAGCTTCTCCTAGAATACCAGAGATAAAGGCTGGGGACATGGCTCAGCACTCTCTCAAGTTAACTCCCATTGTATATCTGATATAAGATCTGCCTCCTCAGGGGTCCTGGGTTGGATCCCCAGCACTGCGAAAAAAAATAATAGTAATAATAAATAATAAATAAACAGGCTTACTTTCTCAGTGGTAACCTTAGAGAGATCCTTGTACAAAAGTTTCCGGACATACTCCTGTAGAGGGGGCCGTTTCTTTTTCACTGTCTTTTCGGCTGGAGGCGGGTTACAGTAGTAATACGCGTTCTCCACCATCGTGACATACCGTGCATCGAGATGCATTGCTTGTTTCTTTCTCATCATTTGCTCCTGAAATAAAACGTTCAAATTAACCAAAATACTTTCATGCTCAGATTTTTTTATTCCTAACTTAACTTCTATATTCGGTGATAACATATCAGGAGAAAGTTAGAAAAGGGAGCCAGGCGTGGTGGTGTATGCCTGTAATCCCAGTAATTGAGAGGCTGAGACAAGAGGATCTCAGGTTCAAGGATCTCAGAAACTTAACAAGACTCTCAGGAACCTACCAAGACCCTGTTTCAAAGCAAAAATAAAAATTAAAAAAAATAGGACTGGGATGTAGATCAGAGGTAGAATGCCCCTGGGTTCAATTCCCAGTAACAAAAAAGGAAACAAATAATCACTAAGTATTTCTAGGAGTGTATAACCACATTAACTGTTACAGTACTAGTCATTGTTACAACATATTAGCCCAAGATTGGTTGGCCTTATACTTTATCCAATAAGATATTCACAGAACTTTGTCACAATTTTTTTTTTTTTTTTTTTGGCGGTACTAGGGATTGAGGCCTTTAGGCATGGGGCATTCTACCTCAAAGCTACACCCCCAGGCCTATTTTTAATTCTTTATTTTGAAACAGGGTCTCACTAAGTTGCAGAGGGTCCACTAAGTAGCTGAGGTTGGCTCGGAACCCGGATCCTCCGGTCTCAGCCTCCCAAATGCTGGGACTACAAACATGCGCCACCACGCCCGGCTAAATTTTATATTCTTAAGCATATACTTTATGTGCTTATGTGACACATTGGCTTGAGTGGTAAAAAAAAAAAAAAAAAAAAACACCATAAAGATTGCTCTAATCTAATAGTATTAAGAGTAACTATTGTGCCGGGTGTGTTGGCGCATGCTTGTAATCCCAGCATTTGGGAGGCTGACACTGGCCAGCCTCAGCTGCTTAGTGAGGCCCTCCGCAACTTAGTGAGACCTTGTTTCAAAATAAAGAATAAAAAATAGGGCTGGGGCTGTAGCTCGGAGGTAGAATGACCCCAAGTTCCATCCCTAGTACCGCAAAAAAAAAAGAAAAAAAGAAGAAAGAGTAACTACTCATTTACAAAATTTGCCCAAAGTTTTATGGAGTTGACTTAATTCCCCTTTGTAATATTGTGAACTCACCCACAGTCAAATGAGAAAATTCCTGTACTTCTCCAGCCTGGCAGTTCTGGGAACATCATATAGGACACTCCAGTTTGAGCAGAAATGTTTGGATTCACATGAGAGAGGTCAGTATTTTAAACCTCTGAAATAAATCAGGAACCTCAATTGCTTACCAAGATCCGCAAGCCCTTACCAAAAGTACACTGGTCCTCAGGTGTGATTCTGGAGATCTGAAAAGAAACCGTCCACACGTTTCCAGTAGGGTACATGCCATTTCAATATGGTGATGAGAAAAGTCTGATAGAAGCATCTGGAATAACAAGAATGATGACAAACTACAAATATTAATACTTCGATCCTAGTAAAGATACATGCACCTAATATGTGTAACAACTTATAAAATGTCAAGGTAAAAAATAAGTCAACTTTAATTAGTAAGTTTCACTGCTGGGCATCTTTGTGTGCCACTATAAAATTTTTATTGAAAATTTTCAGTATATTTAATGTATTCCCTTTCAAGATGATATATGAAAACTAATGTCAAAGTCCTTTCCATATTTATTATTTGATGTTCCATATTTAAGTAAATGCCACATGCACAGATGACTATTTTGGCCTACATAACATTTTTTTTTTGGCGGTACTGGGGATTGAACTCAGGGGCATTCTACCTCCGAGCTATACCCCCAGCCCTATTTTTTTTTTTTATTCTTTATTTTGAAACCGAGTCTCACTAAGTTGCAGAGTGCCTCACTAGGTAGCTGAGGCTGGCCGCGAACCCGGATCCTCCGGTCTCAGCCTCCCGAATGCTGGGATTACAAGCGTGCGCCACCACGCCCGGCTCCCTACATAACATTTATTTTGAAAAATTCTTACTACAAAATTATTATTTGCTCATTGTATAAAACTTAAACACATTACCAGAGCATTTTATTATTTACACTCCCATTTTTCTCTGTGTATATTTTCTAAAAACAAAAGCAATTTAAGTAAGTTATATCATTTAATAACTTGGTTTCATTGGCTTGACATGAGAATTTTTTCATGTCCTTTTTTATCTTTCTATGACATGATTCACAAAGTACAGAGTATGGCATAACATGAATTAGATTAAAACTTAACTGATTTATTTTTAAACATCCAAACTGCCTCTCATTTCTTACTGTTAAAAATGATATGGCAAAGCCAGGCATGGTGGCGCACGCTTGTAATCCCAGCCCTTGGGAGGCTGAGACAGGAGGATTACAGGTTCGCAGCCTGTAGATACTTAGGCCCTCCACAAATTAGTGAGCCCCTGTTTCAAAATAAAGAATAAAAAATAGGGCTAGGGGTGGGGCTCATGCTTGTAATCCCAGTACTTGGGGGCTCATGCTTGTAATCCCAGTACTGGAGGGTTCGAGCTCGAGGCCAGCCTCAGCTTAGTGAGGCTCACTGCAACTTAGTGAGACCCGTTTCAAAATACAGAATAAAAAACAGGGCTGGTGGTATAGCTCAAAGACAGAATGCCCCTGAGTTCAATCTCCAGTACCACAAAAAGAAAAAAAAAAGAATTAGTACTAACAAATATATTAACACATTTAAATATGTGTTTATGGCATGATGCCTGTCAATTACAGGATTCATAAAATTTGTACAATATTCTTACAATGCTGTCTGGAATTTCCCTAAGTGTAATTTGCTTTATACTAATCTGTTTCAAGGTTGAAGAAACTTAATCTCTTGAATATCTACAATGACTATTAGTATATTAAATACTCTAAGAAATCATATAATAAACACCCTTGTTTATTTTAACTCGAGTATTCTAAATGTATTTGAATCCATGAGATCCAATTTGTATGATATAACTATTAAAAATCCCAAAGAAATAAAAGTTGGTGGAAAACCTCTTATAGAGAAAAACAATTTTAGTAGAGGAATGGTCACCTTCAAATGTAGAAGAATTATTTCATCTTTCTGCACCAGCTTTACCATATATAGTTTTGTTACTATTACTGACTTCTAGTTTAATTCCATTGTGAACAGAAAATATAATCTCAATCCTCTCAAATTTGCTCAGACTTTATGACTGATCCGCAAACATTTGAAGAGATTATAAATTGTGTCAATGTTAAGAATTAGAACAAGGTTTGGTAACTGTTGATCAAATTCTGTATAGTACATGACTGCTGATTTTGTCTTCCTGTTCTAACAACTGACAGGTTTTATCAAGTCTCTCACTATGACTGTGGGTTTATTATTTCTCCATTACTTGCCCTTTTTTGTGTGTGTGGTACTGGGGATTGAATCCAGGGGCATTTTACCTTCGAGCTACATCCCCAGCCCGATTTTATTTGGAAAGAGGGTCTCCTATTGAAGAGAGTCTTACTATTTGCTGGGATTACAGGCGTGCGCCACCACTTCCAGCATGCTGATTTTTGCTTTATGTATTTTGAAGCTATGTTATTGGAGACATACTGATTGATTCAGGAAAGTAATACCTTCCTGTTAACATGACCTCTCCATCACTGCCAACTATCCTTTAATGCTAATAATGTTTCATGCTTTGAAATCTCCTTTGAAAATAGTTTAGTAAAACTAGCTTTCTTTCGACGAGTATTTCCGTACTATATTTTCCCTATTCTTTTACTTCAACTTTCTTGTCTTTATATGTAAGGGTATCTCTTGTAGATAGCACATAGTTGTTTTAAACAAATCTTATATTCTTACAACTATTACCTGATATATTTGTTCCTTTATGTTTTTTGTAATTATTGCCATCCCTACATTTGTATTTACCATCTTACTATTTTTCTATTTTGTTTATCTGTTTAATATTCCTTTTTGCTCCTTTGTCTTCTATTAGATTAATCAAATATTTAATAATTTCATTTTATCTACTACTTATGAATAAAACATAAACAATTCAGTACTAACCTTTAAACAATGCAGTGTATCATTTTTTGTGAACATCTTAAACTTAGTTAGTTCTCCAATAAAACGAACAGTTTTGTTTTTGGTTTCAATATTGATCTGGTCCTTTTTTCGTACCTAGAATTTAGGAGAAAAAAAGACAGTGCTTAGATAATCAACATTTTGAATCTCTGTAATAAGAATTATTATTTTAATATGTTTCAATTCACTCTATTTCAAATACATAGGGTATAATTTCTTGCTACATTCAAATTATTTTAAGCAAGCTAAGAAAAAATTTGCTTGTGTAATACCAGTCTTGAAAATGTTATGCAAAACAGTTCCATGGTTAAATAATTTGAAGAAACAATGCATTTTTTCAGCCTTAAAGAGGCTCTCAAAGAAACCTGTTTAACTTAATTTAAATAAATGTTTCTCACATTTATTTGGCAAAATTAAGCCCTCCATTTGAAATACTAACCACTATTTTTAACAGCCTATTAAATGAATATTATAAGGAACATACTTTATGAAATGTTGCTTTAAAAATACAAATGCCAAAAACTTACTTAAGTAAAAATGTTATTAAGGCTTGCTGGAACTATACTGCATTTCCATTATAAATTTACTACAGTGAAACAAGCAATATAATCACTGTTGTTCTTATTGCAAGTCATTGTCATATGTCAAAATAGACATCTTTTGCAAATTTAAATCCTCTACTTATGGCACACATTTCAAGAAGTAACAAATGCAACAAAATCCATTAAAATAGTGCAATTAGACTTAACCTCTGAATTATACTTTCAGCAGAAAACCAAACCTAGTCTAAATATCTTTCATTTGAACAATGACCGTAATACGGTAATGTCTTTAATTAGTTTAGTGTTCTTTCCAGAATACTCATTTTTTCCATATAACAACTTTCTGAGAAAGCAACAATACCTGTTGTTATTCTAATTAATTGGTTTAGGGGGGGAAAAAAAGAGAGAACACAAAGTTGTCAAATTATTTAATCAAGAATCAATACTAAGATCCAAATCTCCAAATCTCCCTGAACAAATAAATAAAATGTGTAACCTTTACGTATTACAGTGAATTAAAAGAGCAAGAGAAGTTCAGTCAGAACAGCAGCACTCTTATGATCATCTGGGGGCATGTTACAATCTTGAGCAAGTTTCGTAAGCTCCCTGAACCTGTCTGCCCAGGTGCTAAAATAAGGATGAAGGGAGGACAATGACAATGATGCTGGTGACTACACTTTACTTGACAGGAAGCAATTATTGCAGAGCAAAAGAAGATAGTCTTTAAGATGATGTTTAAAGAGCATATAAATGACACGGTAAAGTGCTTCTAAGTGAGAAGTAAGAACAGAAAATTGTACATACAGTATAATTCATTCATGAAAAACTATAGAGAAAAACAGGTAAAGAAAACACCAAAATGTTAACAGGGTTTACTGTTAAGTGAGAAAACTGCTTTTTTCTTTTTCTTTCTTTCTACTTAATATATTTTCTAAATTACACTCAGCATGTATCTCTTCTATAGTCAAAGAAACCCAGAGGAAAAAAGTAAAGGAAAGCATTTTAAAAACTATACCCTGAAGCTGCATCATTAGGGTCAGTGGGGTGGGGAAACTTTTTTTTTTTTTAATTTCCTTCAGATATTCTGTACGCACACCCTCCTTCAACAACTACTATGAAATATGATGCAATTTTAAGTATTCCTGAGCTTTACAGTTGTCAAAATGTGTACTTATCTCCAGAGTATATAGTTACATTAACTCTATTCTTACATATTACAAATGTCAAGGAGGTACAATGTAACTAAAGTGACAAAAATCATAGAATTTTTAAAATATTTTTTATTCTTAACTGACAGTAACTACATATTTGTGGGACACACTGTGACATTTCAATACATATATACAATGGGTAATGTCCACTAGTTTGTTTGTTTTGTGGGAGAGTGATAATGTTGGGACTGAACACAGGGCATGTTAGCAAGCACAGGTTCTGCCATCAAGCTGCCTCCCCCAGCCTCTACTAGCTTTTTTAAAAATCTAAGACTGCTGTGTACCAGAGTTAATCTACTGTGCTACAGAACATTAGAAATTATTCTTCCTATCCAACTGTGCCCCATGCCCATTAACCATCCTTCCCATCCCCACATCCAACCCTGGAACTCTAACAACCACCATTTTATTTTCAATTTCTATGGGTTCAACTTTTCAGCTTCTACAGAATTATATAATTTTAAGTGAAGTATTATAAACCAATTATCTCATTCCTTTGTTTTGAAATGAGAAAACAAAGCATTTCAAATGGCTGTAACTAGTAAAAAACACTTAGTAACTCATCATTATTATTCACTCATTTCTTGAAGTCTCACAATCAAAGATATGTCAAAATGTTTCTGCAAAACTAAATGTGGATGAATTAACAATGTACATTTTCTATTCATTGTTAGCTCAATGATGGCTTTTATAAGACTTTACTTATATAATCAATCATTCTCAGTAAAAATGCTGCTTGCAACTCATCTGTTAAAGATAGCTCAAGTTTAATTAACTGAATACGTCTGTGTGCATTCAGAACTTTCCAGACATGTCAACACATACACAGCCTTTCCTGTGCCTGTCA
>PVLC010037580.1:0-15199 GCA_004027655.1 Graphiurus murinus
ACCCCGAAACTATGTTGCTTTGCTTTAAGATTTATCATCCCTCACCTTTCCTGGCTCTGATCTGTACTGGGGGAGAGGGTCTGACCCTTGCTGCCTGTTTTCTGGGCTCCCAGCTGGTTCCTGACCATGGAAGGAGTCTGGGGTAGGAACTGAAGAGTGAAAGGGCTCTCTATAATGGGGACATCTCTAGGGGTGGCAGCATTCCCTCTACAGCTCTGCATCCTGCCTCCCCAGCTTCCTCTGGGTGCTCATGTGCTACACTAACATTTCTCTGCCCTTAGCTCCTCGGCTAACAGGTGGAGAGGTGGTGCTGGTGATGTTGGTAATGGTGGTAATGGCTCCCTGTTGTTGCCAATCTGTGGGTTATCTTAATGTTCCCTGCAAGAGACTCATCGGTTACACATTAAACTGCATAAGCAATCTCTGCATTAAATTTCCTCTGAGTGTTTTTTTTTTTATTTTCCATATTAGAACTCAATTTATACAAGATCTAACAGTAATGATATTTGACTATATTTAATGCTATTGGAAACCAATTAAATTCTTTGGCAAGGGGATCAGGTGATTCTGTTGTTTATGGAGAGAAATTGAGACATGTTAAGGTGACTCATTAAAAAGCACTTAGGAATTATCTGGCAAAGCTTAAACTGATGGAAAGGTGATAAAAAGGTTAGGTCACCTACCTAGGCCCCTAATAATACTGACCGATTCTTATGAGATGTGACATTGACATTTTTATTCAGTACTACTGCTTTTTACGACTGCTCAATCATCAACCATTTCAAAACCTGTCTAATTTGTTCATGTCAGAAATAATGGGAAAGTACCGTTCTGATGGGTTATTTAATCAGGTCTTCAAAAATTGTTTTTCTAAAATGATCTCTACTAAGCCCTCGTAAACAGAAAGTAATAAAAATGTCCAGTTATCTTGATTACAATATTGTTTCTTCCTCCTAGACACTGCTAAAACTCATCACTAGTTTTATCCTTCAATGGTTCTTCCTCGTGTGCATTTAGTTACGTGCTGTCATGTGAGTAGCTATTTTTCATATTTAATAAGTAATTTCTTCTCTTTAGAAGTTTGTCTCTTCCTTCAGTGGTCACAATCAAGGACTTTTCAGTTGTTTTCTTTACTAGCTTTTCTTCTACCATTTAAAACTTTGCAATGCTTGTTTCTAGTTAGATGAGGCTGTGTAGCCCCACAGTGCACCGAGGCACAGTTGGGAAGGAGCACACAGAGTTCTCAGTGTGTTCTTTGCAATCAAATTGCTTATGGGAAAATATCAGCCATTTCCTTTTTCCTGCAGTTTTACTTGAGACGTAGAACAATATTCATTTTTTTCTAGGTGAAGGAAAATTGAGGTTTCTGTGTTTCTAATCATTCACTTGACAGCCAGAGAAACTAACCATGACTGTCATTAAGGTGTAGGTGGCTTGGTGGTGGTGGTGGGGTGCATCAGCTTCTCTCCTTGAGCACATTTAGTGCTCAGATTTATTTATTTATTTATATATTTATTTTTGGTGGTACTGGGGATTGAACCCAGAGGCATTCTACCTCCAAGTTATACCCCCAGCCCTATTTTATTTTTATTTGGAAACGGGGTCTCACTCACTTGATGAGAGTCTCACAACTTGCTGAGGCTATTCTCAAACCTGTGATCCTCTTGTCTCAGCCTACCAAGTACTGGGATTACAGGTGTGTGCCACTAGGCCTGGCTTCAGATTTGGTTTCTAAATAATATACTTCAGTAAAAGAAACCAGGATTCCTAGGAGAAATGGCTGGTTCCAGGTTTGGGAAGAAAACACAAAAGGGGAAGTCTGGACATTTTGTTGCACTGGAAATGATCAAAGATTACTGGGGTCATGTCAAAAGAAAATGGGATTCTTTCTGGCTACATGGGGGACAATTTGAGTCTCAAGAAAAGTGAAAGTGAAGATGACTTCTATTTTCAGTCACAATAGGGGAACTGATACTGAATAGCTCTCCTGCCATGAGCCAACTATAAAACTGGATAAAATAATTAAATAAGTGTTGAGATGCTGAGCAACAGGCAACATAAAACAGTGACCTCCTGGGAGAAGGGAAACAATGAAGTAGATACCATTCCAGCTTACCATCTGGTGGCATTATCAAGACCACGATGCAGAGGTGTGTATGTGTGTGTGAAAAAAAATATATATGTAATATTATATATAATTGTAACTATATATGTACATATATATATATCTTAATTGTAATTATAGAATACATCACTGAATTAGGGCGACAATTCATCACAATTTTACCTGGAAGAGTAATCAAGGTAGATCATATTCCAGGGACATTATTATTACAAGTAAAATGAATTCTAAAAAACGATTTCATTTCAAAGTGTATCTTCTTACTACAAAACAATTGTTATAAATCAATGACAAAAATGTATCTGGGATGTCTTTGAATATTTGAAATTTTGGCAACATACTTCTAAATAACCTGTGGTTCACAGAAGAATTCACAAAGGTAAAGAGAAAATATTTTGAATTAAATGATAATAACATAATATATCAAAATCTATGGGACACAGCTGAAGCGAAGCGAAGATAGAAATGTACAATTCTAAACACTTACATTAGCAAAGTGGTTAGGGGCTGTGACTTCACTTTAAGAAGTTAGATAAAAGCCTGGTGGCGCATGCATGTAATCCCAGCATTCGGGAGGCTGAGATCAGAGGATCCTGGTTCGCAGCCAGCCTCAGCTACTAATGAGGCACTCTGCAACTTAGTGAGACCCTGTTTCAAAATAAAGAATAAAAAATAGAGCTGGGGGTATAGCTCAGAGGTAGAATGCCCCTGAGTTCAATTTCCAGTACCGCAAAAAAAAAAAAAAAAAGAAGTTAGATAAAAGAGCAAATAAAACCCAAAGTAAGCAGAAAACAGAAACCAGAGAAATAAAGAGCAGATCAACAGTAGAAGAAAATCAGTGATAAAAAGAAATTGATTCTTTGGGAAATGAATAAAATTGACAAACTCAAGGGTTTATAAAACTGATAAAAATTAGAGGTTGGCATGCTATGGTACACAAGTGAGATCAAGCCTGCTGCCCCTTTTTGTAACTGAAGTTTTACTGGAACTCAGCCATTCTCACTCATTGTGTATTGTCTATGACTTCTTATAACAGCAGATCTAAGAGGCCGTGAGAGAGACGGTATGGCCCACAGCATTTAAAATATTTACTATCTGTCCCTTTACAGGAAGAGTTGGCCAACTTTTGCCCTAAGGACATTGATTTAGGAAAAAAGCAAGGGAACACATATTACCAATATTAGAAATTAAATAGGAGATACTATGATAGATCTTATATACATTAGAATAATAATAGAGGAATATTTTAAGCCACTTTGTATAAGTGACTTCCATAGCTTAGATGATATAAAGAAAGTATTTTTGTGTATGTGTATGTGGTACTGGGAATTGAACTCAAAGGCATTCTACCTCTGAACTATACCCTCACACTGATTTTATTTCTTACTTGGAAACAGGGTCTTGCTAAGTTCATAAGAGTCTCACTACTTGCTGAGGCTGTCCTTGAACCTTTGATCCTCCTGTCTGAGCCTCCTAAGTTCTAGGGTTACAAGCATGCACCATTATGCCTGGCTAAATATATGATTCTTAAAATACATATAATAAGTTATAGAAAATATAAATATAAACAGCCCTATATATATTTAAAAACTTGAAATAGTAAGAAAAAGTTCCTTAAAAAAAAAAAAAAAAACAGGTTCACATGGGTTTACTTTTACTTTCTATCAAACACTTGAGGAAGAAATAATACCAGTCTTATATAAACTCTTACAGAAAAATGAAGACTGGAACAACGCGGAGAAGCATATGAAGCAATGGGGACTCTCTTAGCAATTTTACGTAAGGTTAAATATATGCCTCTCCTGTGACCCAGTAATACCACTTCTACCTAACTGTCCAAAAGAATAAAAGCATGTGGAGACAAAAAGATTTTATAATAATTGATGAGAAATAAACATCACTAATAGCAGTTTTATTTATAAGGAACTGAAGGTGAATATTACCCAACTGCCCATTCACATGAGAATGGAAAAATGAATTGTAGTACATCCATACAATGGAAAACCACTTAACAATAAGCATAGAGTATTGATAAAAACAATAACATGAATGAAGCTCAAACTGCTATTATGCATGAAAAAAGTCAGATAGAAAAGAGCATGTACTTTATGGTAATGGTTAATATGAAATTGTAGAACAGGCAAGACTAATGTATTACCAAGATATCAGAACCATGGTCACCTCCAGTGAGGAAGGGCAATGGGCATGTTCTACATATGGACTGGGGTATAGGTTACATATGTGTATGAACTTGTCAAAACTCACCCCACTGAACACTAATACCTGTTATATTTCATTGTATGTAAATCTTACCTCAATAAAAAATTAAGACAATGAAAGAGAAAAGGGAGGGCAAGAGGGTAGGGAGGTGGAAGAAAGGATATTTTTCATATATGAATATCAGTTAATAATGTTTCAGGGAAAGACATATTAATGGATGCTAAAACCCCTGGTAAAAGGTGGGTAAAGAAGAGGAAAATCCCACAGTCTCAGGGTATTACCACACAGATACTAATGAATAGCAAAAGGAAATAAAAACACTTTTACAAAGGGGAGATCTGACAGTCACTATGTTAGCCAAATGGTCCAGCTTGGCTTTCCTGGTGACAGCACAGCCAGACTTTATGTGAGGTGATGGGGTGGGAAGTATAAATTATCACTCGTGTTGTTCCTAACAGGTATGTTCAAGTTGGGTATAATCACAAAGAAACTGGTAGATGAATTTGGACCTCTAGTGGACATCTGGCCTAGACTCTTTTATTTATTTGTTGGTGGTACTGGGGATTGAACTCAGAGGCATTCTACCTCCAAACTACAACCCGAGCCCTACTTTATTTTTTATTTTGAAATAGAGTCTCTAAGTTGCTGAGGCTTTCCTCAAACCTGTGGTCCTTTGTCTCAGCTTCCTAAGTACTGGAATTACAGGTATGTACCATGACGTTTTACTCTGGCCTAGACACTTATCCAAGGATTCTATGTCACAAAAAAATAGAAAGAGTTGATGAAGACTGTTGTAGATGGGTGGAAACTAAGGAGATAAAGTATGAACCTTGACTGGATCCTGGATTTAAAAATATCTAGGTGACATTTTTGCAGGGCAATTGAGGAAATATGACTATAGACTATATGTTGGATAAAGTTTTGAGTGAAAGTTATTTTTTTTTAGGTGTGATGTGAATAATTGTCCTGCAAAAGTGTTCATATTCTAATTACAGGAACAGAGATTATGTTACTTTAAATGGAAAAGGAACTTTGAAGGTGTGATTAAGGTTAAGAACCGATATGAAGAGATTACCTTGGATTATCTGGGCCTACCAAATCTAATTACATCGTCCTTAAAAGTGGAGACCTTAGCCGGGCGTGGTGGCGCACGCTTGTAATCCCAGCATTCGGGAGGCTGAGACCGGAGGATCCGGGTTCGCGGCCAGCCTCAGCTACCTAGTGAGGCACTCAGCTACCTAGTGAGGCACTCTGCAACTTAGTGAGACTCGGTTTCAAAATAAAGAATAAAAAATAGGGCTGGGGGTATAGCTCGAAGGTAGAATGCCCCTGAGTTCAATCCCCAGTTCCGCACAAAAAAAAAAAAAAAAAAAGTGGAGACCTTTTCCTGATTGTAGTCAGGAGGCAAGGTGTGATCATGGAAGAAAGGGCAAAGAGATACTGTGAGGCTTACTTTGAAGATGAAGGGAGGCCACAGATCAAGGAATGAGGCTGGCCTCTAAAAAGTAGAAAGACAAGGAAATGCATCCTTCCATAGAACCTCCAGGAAAAAATGTAGCCCCGCAGAAACCTTGATGTTAGCCAAGTGAGCCTTTTGTTGGACTCTTTGACCTACTTTAAGCTATCTGGTAGCAAATTTAGTTTTAAGTCACTAAGTTTGCAATAATTTTTGGGTCAGTTACATAAAGCTGATACATATGGTAAGGATGTGGGTATCTAAGAGGGTATCTTTGTTCCTGGGAGATGCATGCTAAAGTGTTTAGAGTGAAGTGTCATTGTGCTTGTAGCCTACTTGTGGATAGGTTGGCAAGAGGCAACTAAATATATACATTTGGACAGAGAGTTGAGTATAAGGTATACATGTATTCATTGGACTGTTATTTCAACTATTTTGTGGGTTTAGAATTTTTCAAGTTAAAAAAGGTTTAAGCATGGAAGTGAGCAAAAAGTCAGAAACAGAAGGGCAGTTGTTGGGCTTTTCAAAATTAGTATCACCCCTACCTCCACCCCAAATAGTTCCTAGGACAGCTGTCTCCTGGCAATCAATTCCTAGAGGGATCACTTGACAGTGCTCTTAAGTTTCTAACCAGTGTGTTGAGTTTCTGGAAATGAAGGTCTTATGTGATATATAAGAGAACATGTATAATAAGAAGTTAATGCACCTAACTAAAAACTTGCACAATATTCCTAAAGTGATTGGAACTCTTGCAAACTCTTTTTGCCCTTCTCATTTCAGATCCATAGAGATGAAATTTAGAATGACAGTTATGAGCTGGGTATGGTGGCCCATGCTTGTAATCCCAGTACTTGGGAGGCTGAGACAGGAGGATTGCAGGTTCACGGCCAGCCTTAGCTACTTAGTGAGGCCCTCTGCAACTTAGTGAGACCCTGTTTCAAAATAAAGGAATAAAATAGGACTGGGTGTAGTTCAGAGGTAGAATGCCCCTGGGTTAAATCCCTAGTACTACCAAAAAAAAAAAAAAAAAAAAAAGACAGTTATGTTTCCATATGCTTACTTCATGTATGCATAAATACATATTTTCTCCTGTTAGTCTTTCTGTCCTTATTCAAGTATTTGGAGTGGTTTGTGTGTGTGTTCTCATTAGTGAGCACAGAAAAACTATTATGCACAACTGAGCCTTTTATAGAAGAAAAAAGGCTGGAGTTACCAAGGTCCAGAGACTAAATTGCAGGCATCAATCTGTGACAGGCAGCTGTGCCACATGTGGCCCCTATCTAAAAGACACAAATGCATCATCTTCACAGAGCTGAGTAGGCAGAAAAGACCAGGACTCAAACAGCCAGTCTCCAGTTAGAGAGGCTAAGATTTTAATCACAGGTCGGTGTAGGTAGCTGTGTAATAAGTTCAAATGCATTATTATGGGAGATTTATTATGTTTAAAAGACAAACCCTGTTCCTATTTGACTCAAATCCAAGTAATTCATATAATTTAAAGAGTATCTACAATTATATTTTAAATTTAAGCTGCCATTTTCCTTCCTAGCTACATAACTCTTGTTCCTTTGACTATATTATTAACAATGTATTCTATATATTAAGCAGTTAACATTTTTATATGTGACAAAATTTCAATTGCTAATGTAAAACTGGAGCTCATATTTTTAGGTAAACACAAAGTATTTGTACTCTATACTTGAAGATTCCCATGCAATCCTTTCTCCTATTTAACACCATTACTTGTATAACAAGCAGTACAGGAATAGCAGATATATGTGCATTCCATAAGCATTTATTGAGAAAATCTTGTGTGGCTCATTCTGTGTCTGTCATTCAACACTAAGATTCTAGAGCAATAATATATTGACCAGGCATTATGATCATTAACGTGACACCTTTGAGCCAGGCATAGTGGTGCATGCCTATAATTCTAGTACTTGAGAGGCTGAGACAGGAGGATTGGTGGCCAGGCACTCAGCAAAATAAAATATAAAATAGGGCTGGGGATGTAACTCAGAAGTAGAATACTTCTAGGTTCCATGCCTAGTACCACACACAAAATTATACCTTTGGCATTAGTGCTGAATCCTGATTTTATCTAAGAGCTCCTAGGAACTTGTTGATTTCAAGATCTTACAGGCAGCCTCTGCTTTTTTTTGGGGGGGGGGTATGTATGTGATACTGGGGATTGAATTCAGGGTGTTCTCTCTCTAAGCTACACCCCAAGCCCTTTTTATTTTGAAATAGGGTCTCACTAAGTTGCTGAGGCTGGCTTTGAACCTGTGATTCTCTAATTTCAGCCTCCCAAGTACTGAGATTACAGGAGTATGCATTACCACACTTGGCCAGCCTGTGCTTTTACAACAATGTTTTCCTAGAAATTTCAGTGGAAAATAGCAATCATCAAAGAACTAAGCAAATATTCTTATGAAAAAGTTTTATAATTAAAGTTTGTCTTTCAGAGACATTAAAAAATGATCAATGTTTGCAAAAATAGGCCATAAATACAAACATACTAAACTAGAACCCTAAGTAGTAACTAAAAATAGCAAAATTATGTTCAAAGTTTGACAAAATGGGCAGAACGTACTAGGTTTACTCATTATACAAGGAGTTACAGACTCCTCCAAACTATAAATGCAAGATATAAGAATAGAACTTTACTGGACCTAAATATGACCTAATATGCTAGTTAAAACAAATACACAAGCCAGGCGTGGAGGCGCACGCTTGTAATCCCAGCATTTGGGAGGCTGAGACCAGAGAATCCAGGTTAGCGGCCAGCCTCAGCTACCTACAAAGGCACTCTGCAATTTAGTGAGACCCTGTTTCAAAATAAAGAATAAAAAATAGGGCTGGGGGTATAGCTCGGAGGTAGAATGCCCCTGAGTTCAATTCCCAGTACCGCAAACAACTACAAAACAAATACACACATACTCCCCATACACTATTAAAAACCAGCTAATAAATTCTAGACTCATAGGTTGGGGTTGACAGATGAAGGGTTGGAGGGGCAGAAGAATGAGATGACACACAGTGAATTAGTGGCAGAGTGAGGCAGGAACACAGGGTTCAGTCTCAGAGTTTTCTCCACTTTTTTTATACCCCTCTTTTGGTACAAGAGAACACTGATGTATCCATGGATAAAGGGTTGAAAAATTCCATGAAAATTGACACTGGTAACAATAAGCAAAAGCTAATTGTGCAATAGCATATGACTTAGAGACTGATGGCATGGCACCAGCCTAGAGTTATCACGTGAAGACTCAACTTGGTATAAAATTGCATTGACATGTTCTATTAGTTTGGAACAAGAATATGTCTTTGTTATGTAGGGTAATCCCAGAGACTCCAAAGGCTGCAGAAGAAAGATTGAAAATTCAAGGCTGAGACCCTGGTGTGGTGGAAATTCAAGGCTGAGAGCCAGGTGTGGTGGAGCATGTTTATAATCCTAGTACTTGGGAGGCTGACACAGGAGGATACCAGGTTCCTGGCCAGAGTCAGCTACTTAGTTAGGCCCTCTGCAACTTAGTGAGATCCTGTTTCAAAATAAAAGAATAAAAAAATAGAACTCAGGGTATAGTATAGTCTGGAGGCACAATGCCCCTGGGTTCAATCCCCAGTACTGCAAGAAGAAAGAAAGAAAGAAGTAAGTAAATAAGTAAGTAAGTTAGTTAGTTAGTTCAAGGCTGGTATGGGCAGTTTTGCAAGTCCCTATTTCAAAATAAAAAGAATTTTTAAAAGGGCTGGGGGTGTATCTCAGCAGCAGAGTGTGACTGGGTTTAATTCTAGCAAAAGCATAAGAAATATATCATTTTTTTTAAGCTAAGCTACTCAAGTCTGGCTCCTAAATTTCCTTCAGAGACACCGTCAAGCAACACTAGTTATGAACAATTAAGTACAAGTTGTTTTGTTAGTTACTGGGACTTCCAGAGGGATGCAGTTTTTCTACCAGAGGCCACTATAAGTTATGTATTCACACAAATAGCAAGAGTTTTCCATCAAGAACGTGTCTTGAGTTTTAAAACATTATCAGCATAGGATGAAAACAGTCAACAATCACTTACAACCTGAACATAACATACTTTGGCTTTTCAATTACAGAGAATGATTACGGGTTTAAAAGTTGAAATTTATAGAGCATTGAATACCTTCCTGCGGGTATTCCTCTCAATTTGATCAGAGCAGAGGCTCGAAATAATGGATCTTAAGCAAGGGCAACTACGTATCGGGCGCTAAGGCAGCTCTCCCAGAAAACAGGGAGAAGAGATGAGGAATGGGGCGGGGTCTTGAGAGAAAGACAGGAGCTTCCTTGGCAAAGCAAGATATGACAGAGAAGAGTGAATGCTTTGCACAAAATTGGCGAAAAGTGAAAGTGAATTGAGATACAGATTTTTCTTTACAGGGAAAAATTGTTAGAATGTCAGTATGTTTGTGAAGAATTACTGAACTGTCAATAAAGAGTATCAGGGTTTGAGGGATATATGGAAAAAAATTTAAAGGAAGTAAACATTCTAAATCAAAGTGATGAGGTAGAATAGAAGAGATGAAAATTTAGGTAGAAAGGAGACAGATTGGGAAGGAAAAGGAAAAATATAGTTGTTTTTTTGTTTGTTTGTTTGTTTGCAGTACTGGGGATTGAACTCAGGGGCATTCTACCTCCGCCAGCCCTGTTTTATAATCTTTATTTTGAAACAAGGTCTCACTAAGTTGCAGAGTGCCTCACTAGGTAGTATCTGGAGAGTTAATAATCTCTTAACTCCACCCTATAGGGTGTGTCAGGTCTCTGGCAGATGTCTCAGTGGGCCTTCTCCTTCTACCCTTAATCTCCTGGATCCTCTCAGCACCTGAGACTCCTGAGATCCATGAGGACAAGGTCAGACCTCAACCACCCACCACCCATCATTGAAACTGGAGGAAGAGGAGGTCCAGATCTCCCCTGTGCCCACCCCTTCTTGAGAATTCTATGTAAGGACTGAAAAGGCTGCAAAGGCTCTCTTGCTCTCTTGGCTGGGAAGATCTCCTCTCACCTGTCTTCTCCCTTGAGTTCCTTACTTTCCTAAATAAACTCCTGCCTTTGTCCCTGGCTGCCACATATTGAAATTCTTTTCACCACAGAGGCCAAAGATCCACGAAAAAGGTATCGTGCTGTCCCATGACAAAAGTACTAATAGCCATGGTTAAATAACCTGAAACCATGAGTACTGACCTACTGTCCCACTCCTCCCAGCCTTGATCCAGTGCCACAGACAAAAACAAAACAAAACAAAAACAAAAAACAATAGGTTTTCAAAAACAATTCCTTTTTATAAATTCTTCTAGTGATTCTAACCACCTGACTAAATAATGTTTAAGCTGCTACTTGTTGATGTCTTTATTTTATTCTGACCTCTTGCTTGATGGATGGGTGAAGATTTAGCTTCCTGTGCCTCCTCCTGTTAGCCCCATTCACTTCTTCCTAACCTAGTTACAGGACAAGCTTAGGGCTGGGGATGTGGCTCAGCAGTAGAGTGCTTGCCTGCACACGCAAGGCCCCTGGCTTTGATCCCCAGCGCCCCACCCCCACCCCACCCCACCCCCACACTATACAGATAAGGAGCCTTAGTTTTTCTACTGGTCTCTTTTTTATATGTTGCCGCATACTTTCACCCCCAGCAGCACCACCCTCCACACTCCAAAGGGCCGATTCACTTGTGTAGCTCTCCCCAAACTGCGAGCTCCTAGCCCCGGTGGAAAGCAGGGTGGCTTGCGGGAGAGGGGAGGGTTTCTGGGAGGAGATGCTGTAGGGGTTGATGCCAGAGCTGAATCTCTGAGCTGGGCAGGGACAGGAGGTAAGGCATAGGAGGTAAGGAGGCAAGAGGTCCTTCATCACCTGGCAGGGAATTTTAGCCTGTAGCAGAGAACAGGCCTCAGCAGACAAGTGGGGACAGCCTGCAGCAGGCATGGTCCTGTGTGTGTGTGTGTGTGTGTGTGTGTGTGTGTGTGTGTGTATTATAATCATACATCTTAATGAGGTACAAGCTGGTAGAGGCATATATGCACACAGCACTCATTTAACCTTACCTTCCCCAATTTGTGCCCTATTCCCTCCCCCTTCCCTCCTTCTCATGTTCGGCTTGGCTTAGTGATTGACTTTGATGTGTTTGTTAATGTGCATCAGGGTGCTTCCCTTCCTCCCTACCCCTTTGGAGCAGTGGTTCTGGAAGCCTCACTGCCTGCCCTCGCCCTGTTCACCAGCCCAGGCTCCATTGTATGCATCCTGCTCACCCTAAGTTGAACTAAATTAGAAAAGTGACGTTATTATTCTTTTATTAAGAACTCCACATGAAAGAGAAAGGGTATTAAATGTACACCTAAATAAAAAATATTAAAAGGAACTGAACTTAATTTAAAAATAAGATAGAGGAAAAAACACAGTGACTTTTTAATGATACTAACAGAATTAAAATGCTCAAGTAATTATCTAGAGGGACTGGCATTTATGCAACCTGTGGGGGAGGTTTTGTTTTATTTATTTTTCCCATTTACTGCCAATATTTTGCTAAAAAGAGTCATATCATTTTGAAGTAATAACAATGTGCCTAATCCAATCATCTTAAACATTAACTGATATGTTTGTAGCTGAGTCTCCAGTTAATGGCCTATCTGTTTTGTTGAACTTTAGTCTGCTTCTCATCCTGACTTGCATGGCAATGTCCTACATCCAGCCCTGACCTTCATCTGGATTAAGGAAGGGAGGAAGAAGAAACATTTTAGCAAAGCATTTTTTACCCTTGCATTTATTTAATATACTCATGCTTTTGGATGTCTCTTTCCTTTTATAATTACATTTTTAAGTCATATTAAGCATCCAGAGGGAGTAAAATGAATGTTCCAATGAACGTTTTGTTCAAGATAGTTAAGTCTTTTTTCCCCCTTATATCACTTCTTTATCTTGCTTTTTCATATTTATCTAAAGATTCTTCTATAGCTGTAGCTAGCTGCAACCTTTTAACAGCTGTTGCTTATGCTATATTGGGAACCTTTTAAATTTCTAAGTGAAACTTTCCAGAAAATTATTAATGCTTTTATTTTATTTATACTATTTTTATGTCTAAATATATTCCTAGCCTTGCTAGATTTCTGCTTCTCTTATAATTGTCTAATCTGAAGTGGTTGAAGAAACTGAACGAAGACCTCCCCCAAAGCAAAAACAAAACAAACTAGTTAACGGCAGTGCTGAGGCTGGGACACAGACGTGTGATTCTTCTCAAGGGGAAAATGTTATAGGGCCTGTTCAGTGAGTCCACTGAAGGTGTTTTATTGCAATTTGAAGACTTTCCATATTTTACATTTTACGCTTTTCAATTGAAGAGTGGCTGGTTCTTCCAATTTGTTAGATGAGTTTCATTAATTCAACATTTATTAAGGATCTATTGTATGTTCTAAAATTCCACAGAAGGAAGCTAAAAGCACAGACCTGCTTTCTCCTTTGATTTGGATTCTTTTTTTTTTTCACTAAATACATAATATAGAACCCATGCCAAATAAAAACTTAGAAATTATCATAGTCAATCACTTGATCATTGAGAACATTTTGCTATTACTAATCATCTTGAGTTCATAATTTCATGAAATAGAAAAAAAAGAGTCTTAACGAATCACTCATTTGATTACCCTGACAAAAAGATATGTTGTAAATAATTCACCAAATGAAAATAGCTAAAAATGTCCTAAAGTGTCTCTTCCTTTTTCAGGACTGCATCATTCTCTTTCCAAAACCTATATAACTTATTTAATTTCCAACCTCTTCCTGTTTTCTTTCCCTTTTCCTTTTGCTTTTCTCCTTTTTTTTTTTTTTTGTACTGGGCATTAAGAACATGGTTTCATGTTTCATGGTTTTCTACCTCTGAGCTATATATCCAGCTCTATTCTATTTTGAAACAAAGTTTCAATAAGTTGCTAAGAACCTTGCTAAATTGCTGAGGCTGGGCTCAAACCTGCAATCCTCCTGTCTCAGTCTCCCAAGTACTAGGATCATAAGCCTATGCCACCATACTTGGCTTTTTCCTTCCCTTTTCAATAACTTATTTTTCTTTACTTTAATTAGGCAAATTTATAACTCAGAGGAAAATAAAAGAGGCAGCTTTAAAGCACGTGCATTCTTGGTTTCAATACATTATTCCCCCCAGGTATAGCTGGATACATGCTGTTAAAAACCTGTTATTGGAAGGGAGAGAACCTGCAACCAGTGAAAATGCAGGAATAACTCAAATGTTTAAAAATGTAAGTTCCTGATTCAGGTTTAGACTGGTGCACATTAGTGTGGTAGCTCTGGGAGCCAGGTACCTAGGTTTGAATTCTAGCTCTGTGAACTTGGGGAAGTTAATTTTTCTGCACCTCAGTTTCCTTATCTGTTGAAGGAGAATAATACTTGGAAACTCACAATGTCACTATAGAGTGCCAGGCACTGTCATTCTTACTGTTTTGATTGTTTAAACACATTGCATGATCAATGCTTAGACCTAATTCCTCATCATTCATCTCTCCACCTGCTACAGTTCAAGACTAATTTGTAACTTTTATGTATTCTTTGACCTGTTATCACCTAAAATCTCTGGTCCCGCCAATCACATTTAAGAATTTTCAAAGCTGAGCTGGGCGTGGTAATGCACACCTGTAATCCCAGTCCTTGGGAGGCTGAGATGGGAGGATCACAGGTTGGTGGCCAGCCTCAGCATCTTAGTGAGGCCTGCTGCAACTTAGTGAGACCCTGTTTCAAAAAGTAAAAAATAAAATAGGGCTGGCAGTGTAGCTCAGAGGTAGACTGCCCCTGGGTTCAATCCCAAGTACCAGAAACATACACAAAAGGAATTTTCAAAGCTGCCTCTATAGAAATGAGACTTATTCTTTGAGATTCAGGGGCCCTGAGTGAAATGGGTAACCAGTTTTATGGGACTGTTTTTCTAGTACATGCAGCCTCCCTAGCTCCTAGACAACCCTTCCCTATCTCTTTTACCTCCTCACCCCCCATTCTGCCACTTTTTATTTTCTATTAATTATACCTCCAGGAAGCAGGATTGTCTTTTATCAGTAGAAACTTCCAGATCTCAAAAGGATAAATATATACATATATATGACAGGTGCAAAGACAATGGGCTCGGGAGCCTGCTTTCGGCTTCTTTGGAAACAAAAGGATATTTGCTGTTTTTCTTTTTTCTATTAAAGCCCTGGCTTGACCTAGTTTTTCTTTCCCTTTTATTCAAAGTTAAACCTGGAAATAATACATTTTTATTTTTTAGTTAAAAAACAAGAATAGAAAGGGGCCTCATTTAATAATGAAGGGAATATAACCTTTATTCAATGCAAAGGGCACTGGATTCTATATTCATCTGTGTGCCAAATAGCCTTCCAAGCTT
>PVLC010037581.1:0-15177 GCA_004027655.1 Graphiurus murinus
GAGAGGAAGAGAACTCCCTTATTTGAAGAAAGCAATTAAGAAAAAATTGATGTTAATAAGAGCAGCCCTACAAGAATTAGAAAATGGAAAATAAAGTCCTTTTGCAAGTTTAATATCAAGGCCATGTTTTGGCTTCATTATGTTAAAGAACACATGAAAAGCATACATGAGATTTCTGCTTCCATTTTCTCTGAAGCCAATTTTCTGCAGTTTGCATTGCATTTTTAAGTATGTAGATGATATTTTTGACCAACAATCAGCTTAGGGACTCCTGCTAATGTGCTTAGTGAAGCTGCAGGCAAGGCCTCTCAGAATGCAATTGTTCTACTGCCACCTGATGCCAACACACTGAAATTGCAGGGGCAGATCTTTAAACCAAAATTTCCTTCAAGTAGAAGACTTACATTTGCATAACAAAGACAGCTTTGTAATTTCACCAAGAATACACTTTGACTGACACTAATGCAAATGAGAAAATGTAATGACTTAAAAAAAAAAACTAAATAAAAGCATAAAGGGGGCAAATCTTCTACTCTCCATAAAATTAACTAAAACAAAATTTCCTAAGAGTGCACCTCTTTGTTACACTACTACCGTCTAAAATTTTGTGCTCTTTTTCTGCTTTAGGGGACATATTTTTAGAGATTTGAGCAAATCTTTAAGTAACAGTTTAGACAATTGCATTGGTCATGTTACTGGTATAGTCACTGTAAGAAAGAGACTCCAAATCACAGTGATTCATACAAGATAGAATATTTTTCCACTTAAAAAAACAAGATGTCAATATTTACTAAAATAAGTAAATATTGTTCATTTTCCTAGCTGTGCTAATGCATCAATGGTTATGTTTGGATTTTTTGCTTTTGTTTTTTAAGTCCTTAAACTTTTTAGGGAAGAGTGCCTGGTGTAGAGGTGATATGGGGAGGCAGCCAAGGGTGGTGTGACTGTTTAACCATTATCACAGGCATCCTGTTCATCAGTCTCCTGGTCCAAGCAGCATGCCTGCTACTGCCCTCAAGTCCTTATCCCACAGTGCAAAAACAAGAATGGAAGAAAGGGAACACACAGTCTTCCTTTAAGGACTTGCTCTAGAAGTTGCACAAGGTACTTCACCCCCAAGGTTTTAGTCACATGGTCACATCTAAAGGGAGTCTGGGAAATGTACTCCTTAAGCAGGTGATCATATATCCAAATAAAAATTCGATTCATATGAAACTCTCTTGCAAAGATTAAAGGAGAACTGATGGTCTCAATGATATTTTGATTCTCTCCTTTAATCTACTTTAGGTGCTTTTTAAACAGGTATGTCTTTGGAAGACTAGGAAACTGTTCTCTACGAAAGGGAGCTAAAGAGATGTGACAGCAGCCAGATAAAACATGTGAGCTGGGATTTTTATTTTCCTATAAAGGCAATTCTTCAGACAATTGGCAAAATCTGAGTATGTTTATAGGTCAAATAAATGTATTACATTATTTTTCTGATTCTGATAATTATGCTGTGGTTGTATAACAGAATGTCCTTATTTGTAGGAAACATACCTTGGAGCATTTACAGATGAAGAGTCATCATGTCTATAACTTTTTCTTAAATAATCAAAGAGAGAGAGAGAGAGAGAGAGGTAAAATGTTAACATTTGGAGAATCTAGATGAAAGGTTTCAGAAAAGACTTTGTGCTATTCTTGCAACTTTGCTGTAAGTCTGAAATTATGTCAAAATAAAAAGTTAAAAACAGTACCACCTTAGTTCTGACTCAAATTAACTTAGTAACTTTTTGAAAATGTGGTTCATTTACAGTGTAGTCATTATATAACACCTTGGTTGAACTGGAATTTCAGAAAACTTAGTAATCTTAGTTTCTATATTTAAGCCCCCCCCCCCACCTGCCCTCCCGACACATACATTATATGAATGGAGCAATGATTTTCAGCATTACAGATGGTGAGAAGAAGGCACGTATAGGCATGGCTAAAGGTTTCTATACTTATAACCAGGGATCCAGAGGAGGCAGCAAGGAGAACCACTGAACCAGGGGCAGGTACAAGCATTCTTCCAAGTTGGGAGGGCCAAAATTCTTTCCTATGCTTTCTCAGGCTTACATCATCATGGCACTAGTACTCCGAGTTTCAGAATTTCTGTTTCAGGAATCTCAGGTCCTCCCAGTTCTTAAACCAAATTCAGCATCAGTCCAGGCTTTATCCTCAACCTAGCAAACAAAACTGTTCTGGTGCTCAACTGTCCCTAAGCAACTCCTCCACCTCTAGCATCCTATGTTACAGAAAGTCAGTAACACAGATGCTCTCCAAAGAGGAAGAACCCTGAAGCATCCTGACTCATCATGCTTGCACCCTTGGCTTGGGGTATATCAATCACAAGCAGACCAGCCTGCAGACACTCCCCTTCTCCTACTGGGGACATCTACCTTTAGCACAAGGTAGACAACTTCATTGAAACAGACACATGTTTCTAACTCTAGGGTCCCAGTGGTCAGTAAGGACCCTGGTCTTTACTGCCACTTAGAAGCTCTCATTGTCACATTCCCTTCCAAGCCCCCACTCTCACCCCAGTGGTCCAACAGCTCTCTTTCACATTTTCCAAAGCAGAAACTAAAAGGCCAGGTCCAGGGGCCCTTAATAAGTGGAGACACTGCCCTAATGGGAGCCACCATACAGCCAAAAGCATGGAGTAAATCCCTTCCCCAGAAGCCCACTGGGCTCTGACAGCAAGACGCTCCTGCTCTGCTGAAGTCACTAGTAAACGGGACCCTAGGAGGAAACAAGACCCACTGGGGAAGCAGAGAGGACCCTTTCCTCTCTATGCATCACTGTATTCAAAGGGGAAAGTGAACTTATTCAATGCTTTTAATGTGTTCAGCTAATAATAATGCCCTAAATTTGCATCTCTTGCCTTTGAATTAAAAAAAAACATGTATTCCTAAACACATACTCCCACAAATTGTGATTTTTATGAATAGAGATGTTCAGATTCTTTAAATGTTGGTTTCTTGGGTTGTCTGCTTGCTGAGGTTTTCATTGGGAAATGCTTCACAGGTAAGTAAAAGAGTATCTCTTTGGTTGTCTCCTAAAAGTGACAGGCAAGTAGGTAGGTTTAAACAATCTTCAGGATCATCACAGACTGTAATCTATAAGATGCCAAATCTTCTTGAAAGAACAAAGGGAACATTGCATATTCCAACCCTCAAGGTAAATCATTTCTTCTTGTTTTATATCTATCATTCTGCTCTAATTGAATGTGTGATTCCTATAATGGCTTATAACAGCCACACAGAAGCAAAGACTTAGATTATTCTGAACTTTTCTCAACCCAGCAATTCAGAAGACAACTATTTTAGGCCCCATTTTAGAAGCCCATTTTAGGCCAAGCATAGTGATGCATGCCTGCAATTCCAGTGACTTGGAAGGCTGAGGCAGAAGGATTGCAAGTTCAAGGCCAGGCTTGGCAACTTAGCAAAACCCTGTCTCAAAAAAAAAAAATTACAAACATGGTCTGGGGATGTAGCTCAGTGGTAATGGGCCCCTGGGCTCAATCCCCAGTACCAGAAGCCCATTTTACTGTTGGACCAGCTCAAGCTGCTCTTATCAGAGCTATAACAGATATGAGACTGTGGCTTCTTCCTCATCACTAAACTTGCCTGTAGACCTAGAGGTGTGACTATTTTTCCTGCACGACCACCGAGCTGAAGGAAAAAAAATTACCTTGGCAGAAAGCATGTGTTCCATTTCCTGATCACGGCAGCTCTAAGCTCTGCAGGATGCGCTTGGAGCCTCGTCGGCAAATCTCTTGCCTCCACCAGCAATAAATCTGTGAAAAGGAGAGGAAAGTTGCAGAAACTCACATTTTCACAGCTTCTGAAACCAATGAAGACAGAGAATTACTCCTAGTCCTAATCTCCTTTTCCTTCCTCAATGAAAGTTGGCCTGATCCTAATAGCGCTCAGGATTGATTCTCCCTCTCCCTTTGAAAGAGAGTAATACCGTGTGGATCCCCAGAACCCAGAGGCGAAGGAGGGCTTGGAAATGCCACACCCATACTCTTCATCACACTTCAGCTGAGACTGACATGTTCTAATTCGAGCGGAGAACCCTGGTTGGTGAGGCTGTGATCCGCCTGGCATTCAGCTAAGTGGCTCTCATAGCCTCATAGGGGGCTGAGCTGACATCTTGGGCAGGGACTGACAGGTCTGCACAGAGCCTACCCTCCATAGCTAACTTTGCATTTGTGGCTCCTGTGGGCACATTGTTCACACCTTGAACAAGGAGCACAGCAGCATGCCTAGAGGCTAAGATGGCATCAGAGAGGCTGGGAAATCCATCCTTGCTAGTATCATTTAATATTTACTCAACATTACTTACATAGCATGGTGACTAGGCCCAAGGATTCTGGCTTGAATCCCAAGTTTTCCATTCACTAGTGTTATGAAGTTGGACAAGATATTTCACTTTTTTTGTGCATTATTTTTATCACCTATAAAAGGAAATCATTTCATAGATTTGAGGGAATTCAATAAGTTAATACATCTAGAGGATTTAGAACAGTGCTTGGTACTTAGTAGACTTTCAATAAATATTTGTTTTGTCATTATTAGCTTTTTTGGTAATGGTGATATTAGGGATTCTATCTCCAAGCTGTGTCCCCAATTGCCCACTCCTATTGTTTTTAATAGGGTCTCACTAGGTTTCTAAGAGTCTTCTTACTTGCTGAGGCTATCTAGAAACTGTGATCCTCCTGTTTCAGCCTCTCAAGTACTGGGGTCACAGGTATGTGTAACCATGCCCTACTTATTAACTCATCTTAATAGCCACTAGCTATTTTTATTAATTTTAGTCATGTCTACCAGGATCTGTAGGAACCTGCATAAGGCTCACTTGTTTTGGCTACTGTCCTGAGCCACACCAAATGGAGCAAGTACAGAAGTTAATAAAGAGCTGAAAAAAGGAGAACTCTCAATGCCAACTTTGAGCCTCTGACACTGGTTACCTTCCACCTGCCACACTCCATGAAAATTTAAGGCAATGACAAGTGGCCTACTACTCATCCCCACCTTTCGGTCCTCTTCTTTTACTTCTATCTCCTAGGTCACTTTCTTCTTACTCTTCTAAGTTCTTACCTTTTGCATCCTTCTTTTGAGACCTACAGAGGCCCTAGGGCCCAGATTTTATTAGTGGCCCTGATTGACACCAGTGAGCCAAGATTTCTGGCCCCTGTGAAAAGTGCCGACATGATTCTTACAGAGTTGTACTGTTCACAAGTCAAGTGTTTGTCTGGATCTCCTCACTCCCACCTAGATCATGTAGGGTCAGCATAATTAATGCTGAGGGGAAATTCTTCACATGTGAGAGACTGACATTTTGAAAAAATATTTACAAGGTAAACCTAAAGTAGATTTTGAGTTTTTGAAAGAAGTCATTATTATCTCATCCTATGTTTTCCTACATGCTGCAGAAGCAGTAAGCCGGAACTGACTGACTGTTTAATAATACTTCCAAAACTCACTCAGCGCATGACCTTGGACAGGAGAATTTCAAGATTCTCACCTATTTAAAATACAGGCAAAAATGTCAGGTTTACCTTATTGGGTGTTCTGAGGATTGAGTGAGCTAATATATATGGAAGAGTTTTGAAATATTTGTAAAATGTTTGCAAATATAAAATGGCATTATTATTTATGACATATGTTATGTCAAGTCCTAGGAAATGCAGAACAGACAAAATATCTACTGAGAAGTCAAAGGCTGGGTTTCTAGCTCCAGATCTGCTACATATCTACTCTATAACTTTTGCAAATGACTTCCCCTTTCCGGTGTTGGACTGAATGAGCTCTATCTAGGTTCTCTCCCAGATCAATGTCGATGTCCACACCAAACAAAGAAAAGGAAACTAATCAAAGTAAAATGGATGTTTTTTTAAAGACTAAACTCCAAAATAATAACAAAGAAAATGCAAAGAGTCAGACATGGTTTATTGATCATGACACTCTTTTCCCAAGCCCAGACGTGCCCTCATAACCTGCTTTGCCATTAACAACAAATAGCTTTTCAATGCACTGTTTTAAGAAGATTTTAAGACAAATCATTTATAGACAAAGACTTCTAATTGAAAATAGACTAATGGTAGAAGTCTTCCTAGTCTCACATCTACATATGTGTTTATGCAAGAGTTCATGAGCACACAGGTACATACACACACACACAATTCATTGATACTCATGGAAGCCAACTCTCATAAAAGTAAGGTAAATATACTTGGTTGCTATGGTATATGGAAAATGATGACTCTACAAATACTCATTTTTATAGTATTTAAAGATATTAAGTGTTCAGATATTAAGAGGAGAAAATGAACTACAGAAAGTCAATGGCTAGTTATGAAGAAGTCAGGTCATATGACCTGATTATGACTTTTGTTCTGTGTTGATACTTTCTTGATCTTGACACAAGAGCCTATCATAAGGTTCCAATATTTTATAAATTGGTATCATTCCTAACAGACATCTTTCCAGAAGTTATATTTTTCTTAGGAGATGTCTAAGACTACTCTGCACAGTTTCTTTGCAACTAAATCTTTCTAGTACCACATGTGTTGGTTAAGATTGATAGCTGTTAGCTTTCACATACATAAATGACATTCTCTGACCCCTATATACCAGTCATTTGCTCACAGTTCTATGCTTAAATTTCTTTTTAATTAAGCTGCAGACATAATTCAACCTTCAGCTTGTTATTTTAATAGTAATTGTAATAATTAACCCATAACTGTTTTATCACTAACAATTATTAAATAATAACTTGTGTGTTCATTAACATAATAAGTCTCATTAATTGCATGCCATATCATAATGAGATTAACCTGTGAAGAGCAGACAGAAAACATAGATTGTAAGCAGAATCCGAGAATCTCTGTGGAGCTGTCTGAGCAAATTTTCAAAAAATATTAGTCCTTAGAAGGCAAAAGTAGGGTGTTGGGGGCAGGGGAGTGGCAGTGTCAAAATGGTAATGACATCAATTAGACTAGAACAATAAATGTACAAAATAAGGATTAATATGTGACTTTGAAAAATAAAACATATTCGGGAGGCTGAGACCGGAGGATCCGGGTTCAAGGCCAGCCTCAGCTACCTAGTGAGGCACTCCGCAACTTAGTGAGACTTGGTTTCAAAATAAAGAATAAAAAATAGGGCTGGGGGCATAGCTCGGAGGTAGAATGCCTCTGAGTTCAATCCCCAGTCAGTACTGCAAAAAAAAAATAAATAAATAAAACATTAGAAAAATAATACCAGCTAAATAATTTAGGAATAATCATAAAATCAAAGCTTTGATCTTAAGTATAAGAGAAAATTTTCTTCCTCCCAGCCACATATGCCCTGGAATCCACATCAAGATTTGTTTACTGATAACTCCCTGGTGTTATGTTTTAGTCCATACAGCTTCTATAACAAAATGTCTTAGAGTGGGTAATTTGTAAAACAGAAATTTATTGCTTATAGTCTGGAGGCTAAAAAGCCAAAGATCAAGACACCCGAAAATTCGAGTCTGGTGAGGGTCTTCTCTTTGCTTTGACCTATGTCCTAACATGGTAGAAATGGTAAGCAGACTCCCTCAAGTCCTACTTCACAAGGGCACTAATCCTATTCCTGAGGGATAATCACTGGGGATTGAGCACCACCATTGAAATCATAGCACACTGAGTCTATGTATCCTGAGGTTAAATCAGCAGCCACTTATCTTTTGGTGTATTCACTCTTGACTCTTCCTTCCCATCTTCCCTTCTATCCATTACCTTACGGCGCTACGCACCCTGCCTCAATCCCAGGGGCCGACAGAATTGCTCAACTATCTCAATCTATCATGTTTCTCTCCTGGGCCTCTGCGCTTCATTTTCCTGACTCTTGGTAGCCATGCTTTGTATTTGCTAATTTGTCGTTCTGTCCCTTTGATGATAGGACTGGACTTGCCAATCGCCACTCACTGACTTTTGTTCTCACCCTGCAATTTAGTTGCAATATTTAAGACTCCTGACTCTCTTAAGAAGATCCATGCATACTGTGTACTCTGAAGGACAGTAGACTTGGAGAAAAAATGTGATGGAATCTTGAAAGCTCCCTTGACCACCTTCGTGGTTCTTCCTCAGAAGATGTCAGCATTTCTTCAGGCCACATAGAACAAGTTCCAAGTTCCTCAGTCTGTCTTTCAGAGCTCTCTAAAGTTATTCCAAAACTATCTTATCTCCACACACACTGTCCATCAACGATGATCAGCTGTTCTCCTGAAACATCAATGAACTATATTTCACCCTTTTCCAAATCTGTTGGTCATTTTGAATAGTCTTGTTTCTTACTCATGCTTTGGATTTACTCTTCTATTTCTTTAATCTTTTAAAACATGGCTATCTTAGATTCTGTATCCAATAGTAACTTTACCTAAAGTCTTTGTAGAACTTTTTTGCTATCCATTGTTTGTTCTGACTCTTGCTCATGGTTCCTTAGTTTCTCTTGGGTTTTGTTATTTGTAAATGTGTCTGTGTGGGGGTTCACCTCTTTTGGAACTTCCTATGTGGGAATTATATAAGGCAATGTGTTGGGTGGTTTTCCCCCCCTAGGAAGAATAGATAATTGCTGCTTCCAAGTATCTGGAGGCACCACCAACTTGGGACTATTTTAAATTAAATTCTCGCCATCTTCAAACCTTCCACATTGTGAGCATCCAGGTCTCAGATCTGCATCAGGCTGGCTCTTATTATGAATTGTCAAGGAGAATTTTTTTCCTATTCTGAACCAAAGACTGAGATAGCAAGTCTCTCTGTTGTCTCCCTTCGTGTGACTATTTTCTAGGTCACTCTGTCAGTGGGACTGTTGCCCTCCAGGAGTCCTGATGTTATTGTGGGGGCATTACAACCTCACTCCCTACGTGACAATGGCCCAAGACTTTGTATCCTGTTTCCAAGTGCTCACTGAGATCAGAAGATTTCCTAAGGTCAGCTTCAGCTGCAGTGCACTCCCAACTATCTAGGTTTATATTTTCACCTTGTTTGATGCCTCTGAAAATTACCTTTCTTTTCTTTCCAGTTCAGCCATGCATTAAAGAATGGTTTATTTCTATTGTATATGACATTTTGGGCTGTTTTGTAGTAGAATTTCAGGATGTCAAATTCACATTATTGCAAGAAACTGAAGACCTACAATTTATAATATCTTTCAGCACTGTTTCCTGCCCTTAGAACCTTGATATAACTATAGCAATTTTGCTGCTGAGGTGAACAACAACAAAACATTCCGAAGCTACACTTCTGTAACAGCCTCCAACCAAGGAATTCTGACTCTTATTTCAGTGTTCTTGACCAGGGATCACAAACTTTTCCTTAAAGTTTCAGATAGTAAATACTTTTGGCTTTGAGGCCATATGGTCTCTGTTACAACTCCTCAACTCTACCATTACAGACAAAAGCAGCCATAGACATTACAGAACACACATGCACAGGAGCACAGGTGTGTTCCAATAAAATTTCTGTACACTGGAATTTGAATTTCATATAATTTTCAAATTTCATGCAATATCATTCTTAGAAAAAAAATTCCAACCATTTAAAAATGTAAAAATTATCCTTAGCTCACAATCTACACAAAAACAGGCAGCAGGCTAGTATCTGGCATGCATTCTATACTTGGCAGGCCCTTCTTAAGACCATACTCAACTGGAGATGCGTATCAGAATCATCTGTCTAACTTTTTTAAAACACAGATGCTCAGGCCCCACTTTAGACCTACTACAAGAAAACTGCTAGTGATGGAGCCTAAAGTTATCTATCTATCTATCTATCTATCTATCTATCTATCTATAGATAACAAATTATATATATATATATATATATATATATATATATATATAATTTTAAGTTCCATAGGTAATTCTGATATGCACCCATGTAGTAACACATTTTCCATTGTAACAACAAAATACTTGAGCTGAAGAGTACTTTGTAAAGGAAAAGAGGTTTAGTTAGCTCATAGCTTGGGTCCAAATAGCATGGTAGCAGCTCTGGTGAGGGCATTGCTGGCTGTTTCACATCATGGCAGATGCACCATGGCAGGAGTGGACAAGGAAGGAGAGATCACATGGCAAGATAGGAAGTTAGAAAGACTAGGAGGGTCCAGTCTTTCTCATTCTTAAGAACCCCCTTGCAAGAATTGACCAGGGTCCGGTGAGAACTACCTTAACCCTTTCTGAAGGCAGGGACACCAATGATCAGACAACCTCCCAGCAAATTCCACCTCTAAACATGCAACCACACTGGGGGACAAGCTTCCAACACATGAACCTTGGGGGACACACCTAAACCATATCCAAACCACAGCACACTCCCCATTTAGAAAGGTTCTCTAGATTCTACTCATTCTTGACCTTCATGGGAATCTCTGCACAATACAGTTATTAGTTCATTTCTCTGACTCCAAAGTAAATCACTTAATTGCCTCGTCAAAAGAACCTATCACCATGCAAAATTAAATACACAAATAAAAGTGACTGAAAAAATACCTAAAGCCTGCAAAAAACACACACACACACATACATTTAATGTATGATAAAGAAGACATCAGAAACCAAAAAGGAGAGGAATTCAGTCAGCAAAATAGTTTTGCTATTTGGAAACAAAAACAATTTACATCCATATCTCACAGCAGGCACCAAAATAAATACCAGATGCACTAAGGAGTAAAATATAAGAGAATTAAGCCATAGGAAGAAACTATAAGGCAATTGAACTGAATATTTGTCAAATCTCTGGAGTGAAGAAGAATTTCTAAGCTTAAAAGCTTAGGAAAAAAAAAAAACACACACACACACACAAAGAAAAGCTACCCAGATTTAACTGCATAAAAATTGTAAACCTCTAGATAATAAGATAAAGTAACTGAAATAAAGAAATAAATTGAGAAATAAATTTGCAGAGTTAGGGAAGTACAATGAGTTGACAAAACATGGGAGACAAAGAATGTGAGTAGTAATCAAAGAAATGCAAGTTAATCCACAGTACCATTTGTGATCCATCAAATTAGAAAAGAGTTTTCATATGTGAAAAAAGGCCCATGCTGGCGAGCAAGTAGGGAAACATACTTTTTCATAGATTGTATATTTGCAGTCTGAAATGGCATAAAAAATACAGATTCAGATAAGATTTGAAACCAAAGTTCTCTTACTAGATTTAAACCTCTAGAGAAAACTGAAACAACCCATAGATCTAAAAGGAAGGTCTGGTTACAGAAACTATAATACAGTCACTTAGTAATAGATTATGGGCCCTTAAACACTGTGTTTACAAATACCATAAAATAACATGGATAAGCATTGTAATGTATTAGATGAAAAGTGTAGGATATAAAAATTGCATAAATACTGTGATTATAGTTACTTCTGACTTAAATTAACCTATTCGTAAGGGGGAAAAGGTAAAAAGAATGCACAAAGTTATTAACAATATTTGTACAGATGTTTGGTGCTTTCATTTTAAATTCTGTTTAACAAGGACTGCATTATATGTAAAAATATTTTTAAATAATCTTTTAAAAGAATAAATCATTTCTTGAAAATTGAGGTGTGACAGATCAGAGACAGGAAATGGTAACATTTCAGAGCCATATTTTGAAATTTTGCTATTAAAAATCCCGATTAAAGTGAATCGTGCACATGGAAAAATCCCAGAGCACAAAGCTGAGAATTAAGTATTAACTTGCCCCGTGTTTTCTTTACACTTGTTATATCATTAAGACTATAAAGTAAATAGCTACTGTTCTCACTGATAACTAAGTGAAGCCTAATTGTGTGGTTTTAGTCTCAATTAAAATTGCTGAAAATGTAGAAGGCTTTCTAACAGTCTCACAGATAAATAACACTTACAACGCACAGCCTTCGATTTTCTTAGCTTTCTGGAAGTCTCTGTGCATAGATCTTAAGAGTTTTAGATACTTTTTGTGGCACTTAAATTCACCCTCCTTGGTTTGACCTTGATGCAATTCCCCAGTTTGTTAAAGAACATTTGAATTTCAAGACAATATGCAATTCTTTAAATGACAATGGCATGCAATTTGAGCAGCCAACCCGCATCTGCCACCAGCCTTTTGTTTTCTGTCAAGTTCCAAGGAATGTGCTCTAGTTCACAGAGATTTCTAGGAGGTATTGGCAAATTGCAAACCAGACCTCCCGTAGAACGCTCCATGGACCCATCTCTGCCTCATCCTTCCTTCCTTGGACGCTTTTGGATCTGTCTTCTCAACTGTAAGCGAATCATCACCCATACAGGAAGGACAGCATTTTTTTTAATGGGAATAGGCATTGCCTAGCTTCCCTGCCCCTGCTGCCAATACCAGAGCAAATCCTCCTCTTACTGTCTGCCTTGGAGGAGATTTCTTTTCTCCAGGTGTCCAAGACGGGAACTGCCTTGAGCAGAGACTGACAGACACCGTGTTAGAAATCTCATGTGGAGTCACAGTCAACTCTTCCTGGAGACCCTGTTTTAGGGCTTTGCGAAGTGAGAACTGTCCATTACAGCTGGGCATTTATGCCTTCAAAATGCTCATTTCTTCTTATGAGACAATAAAATACTTCCTGCAGCAACAGCAGGTGAGCGCCGAAAGCGTCTTAAATATCTGACCTGAAGTGCCAAAGATGCTTAATAATCTTTAAAGTAACCAACAATATTGTTTCCTCCCGTTACCAGGATGTTGTAAAATGTCCTAATTAGTCTTTATGATAATGCCGACACCTCCACAGCACATAAAAAGGACTTTTAATTTTTAAAAGGACAACTCTGGTTGGTTTGATTTTTATCTCTAATTGGCCTATAATGTCTATCCCTCTGGCACTCCAGACAGGCAAACATTAATTTAACAAGCAACTCATACACCATGGGAGACCAGAGAATCCAGTGTGGAAAAGAAGGTTCCCGTATTCCGAACACGTAATTGGCTCCATTCTCTTTTTACCTCCTGGAAGGTGCTAAACAACCTTGTCCGTTGCTCAAAGGGGTGGGGTGGGTGGGGGGGTCCCTCTGAGGCAGCAGTTTCCTGAGGACCTTTTAAGGCCCTTCAACCTAGTCTCTGTTGCACTATCACCAGTAATCAGTAAACTCCAGGGGTCCACTCAGTGAGCACTGCAGGAAACACCCCTCAGGAGACCCAGAGTGAGGAGTGAGGGATAGCATGGAAAAACAGAGGCCAGGAGACCGACTGAGGTTAGCCCCAAATTCTGCACCAGGGCTCTGTGCCCTGAGACTGGTTGCTCATCCTCCCTGAGCTCACTTCCTCAACAATAAAATGAAAAGGATTATCTAAAATAATCTCCCCCATCCTTTCCAGCTCTCGAATGCCAAGATTTACTAGTGAGCACAGCTCTGCCAACCACATGGACGTAGAGTTCAGGTTCCTGCCAGCTGGTAATGTGGAGGCTGGCTCAGGCCGCTGGAACCGTCAGCCCTTCTGCAACACCCGATCTGACACTAAACACTCATCACAGCCCAGCGCCCACCCCACTGCCCTGAACATTCCAGACCAGCCCAGAGCAGAGGCCAAGTGCAGGCTGGGCTGACTACAGGTTTCAGGTTGATCTTCTCAGCCTTTGTGTAAAGAAATATATCTGGGATTTCAGGAGATTTAGCTGAATGATCCTGATTATCTCCCGCCTGAGTAGAAAACTGTAACAGTGGATCCTCCAGAATCAAAGGAACATCGCCTTTGCACAAAAGGAGAGAAAAGTCCTTTTCTGTGCATTGAAAATGGGCTTTTCACATCATTCCCATGGATATATCTGAGGGTGGATGTGTGTGGGGGTGGGGGCGCTCAGGGATCCCTGCTGCAATGGAGGCGTGGTGGGGGACGCCACATATTGACCCCAGATGATTCCAGCTGCTGACTAATGAGGCTCCACCGGCTGTGGCACTTCTACCCCACCCCCTTTCAAGTCCCATTCTCCTCAACGAGCTGCTGGCAAAAAAAAGTGGGAGCTGAATTGAATAACATTACTGTTGAAAGGCCTTTTTCTTCCAAAACCAAGAAAGCCATGACAATCTTTTATTTTTATTTCCAATACTTCAATTTAGAGTAATGTGCGTAATGGCGCTGCCGTTTCCCCAGCCGCCCTCTCCAGTAATGGTGCCATTGCCAGGCATCATACACAGCTCATCAGCAAATCTAGGGGGGCAGGAACAAGCCCACGGAAGTTGTTGTCTTACACACTGGCTCCTCAAAATGAAACTCGCTCCTCAAGTTTGATGTTTTGCCATGGAGAGAGTAGTCCTCCGGCCGGGCTCACTGAGTATCTGCTAAATCAATCATGCTGCTAAACACATTAACACCACACACATACATATTTTTAACTCCACTACCGTGAAGTCTGAAACAAAACACAAATAAAGTAAAGAAACCTTGAGCCAAATTTTCACTCAAACCTCAACAAGGGCTCCACTCAACTTTCATCTGTTCTACTCCATTAATATTTCCCCCTTCATTCTCTTAGCCGAAACTCTAATTAATTACAGGGGAGGACAAAGAGAGGGATATGCATTACAGCAGTGGCCAAGGCTAAAATTTTGGTTTGTATAACTTCAGATGATGCCCAAATTTAACCTTTTCTTGCTGAAAGTTACACACACACACACACACACACACACACACACATATTTTCAGGCCATATGGTACCCATCAATCTTAACTTTAAATTCGCTTCCTTTTGTTCTGTACAGGGTCAACTCTAATCACTACTTTGAAACAGAATTTAGGATATGTTGACTTGACTTCCCCTCAACCACCAGACTAGGAGAGAAACAATATTTCTTACACGGAAATGCTTATCTCTTAAAATGGTAGAATCATGATCGTCTTCCATGAAAAGAAATCAAATTATGAGCTATTGTGGAGTTATGTGGGAATCCTTAAATTATGAAAGACCAATTTGAATAACCATCATCCACTTACCTTTAAGTTACCTTGAGGGGTGGCAAAGAATCAAATGCTCCCTCTACAGCATGGCTCTGGAAGGGTGGTGTGGTACACTGGGTAGTGGGGCTTTGGAGAATCACAGATGTGGGTTCATTTCCTACCTCCACAATTTACTGTGACCTTAGCTCTCTGAGCCCATAAAATGGGAGTCAGAATTCATTGTAAGGTTTTTATG
>PVLC010037582.1:0-15082 GCA_004027655.1 Graphiurus murinus
ACCCAAGACATTCTACCCCTGAGCTACACCTGCAGCCCTATTTTATTTTGAAACAGGGTCTTGCTGAGTTATGGAGGGCCTCGCTAAGTTGCTGAGGCTGGCCTCCAACCAACACTCCTGTTTCAGCCTTCCAAGCAGTGAGATTACAGACGTGCATCACCCACACCTGACCTTTCTAGCTCTTTCTGTTGGGGATTCTGTGACTTCCATTGCTGGAGACGAGAAGCCCATCTCTCTGCCTAGTTATTTCTACAAGAAGCCACCAGATGGCGATGTTTCCCTAACCCCAGCACAAGTTTTCACGCTGGAAAAAAGTCAGGTTCCCCGTAACCAACTTTTCATCCCTGGAACATGCAAAAGAATGCTTCTCCAAAGCTATGAAGAAAAAGAAAACTTGCTTTCTAAACACATCGGGCAATTTACACTGGGAACAGACAAAAACCCTGTCTAGAGATCTCTCCTCTCAGCAAGAAGTGGGAGCTCCAGTTGGAAGGATGTCCTCCGTGGTTGCATGCTGCGGGAGCGGAGCTGGGAAGGCTAAGGAGGGTGGTGGAGAGGTGCCGAGGCCGGTGTGAGCCCCGCTAAGCTCTAAGAGAGGGGCGCCCGAAGCCAGGTGGCTGTGCAGCCCTGGGAGCTACCAATAATCGTACAGGGCTAAGATGGTCCCCGCAGAATCAGACATTACCTGCAAAGGTCGGAGGTTCAAGAGCAACTCGAAGTTCAGCCCTCTTCTCCTGCAGACAGGGAAACTGAGGCCCAGAGCGAATCAGCCTTCCTGACTCCATATCCTTGCCAAATTCCTTTGTATTTCAACATTTCGAATGATTTTTCCAGTGTCTCACGTGATGTGCTGTGCTCGGCTGGCACGCCCTGGCATCTTTGCTTACCAGGGCAGCTGCGCTGGACCAGGCCCCAACAGATCACTGATTTGTTCAAAGCCATCAAAGAGCAGACAGATTCTGCAGGGGAGAAAAGTCATTTAGTGTAATTGCTTATTAACTTGCAAAACAAATCTCATAATAGTGTGTGTTTGCATGTAATAATAAGTAAGATTAATAATAGTAAGAACAAACATTTATTTAGCACTCCTGTGGAGCAGACTCTGTGTTAATCACTTAACATCATTGTATCATGTAATTCGCCTAGCAAGGTTATGAGAGAGATATTAGTATGTCTCTGCTTTACAGATGAAATGGAGGCTCAGAGAGGTTAAACCATTTGCTTGAGGTCACACAGCTGGAAGGAGCAGAGCCAATCTTCACACCCTGATTTGCCTAACTCCAGGTTTGATCTGTTAGCATCCACATTGCTCTGCAGCTTTATGACACTTTCTCTCCTTTATAGGATCTGATGTAGAAACTTATCAGAATTCCTTTCGGGAACCCAAGTTCCCATCTTGCCATTTTCCTGTTGTGACATGAAGGCTCAGTGACGGTGAACAGCACCTGGAGACTTGATGACATCAATGGGACACCTGGGACACTCAGAATGTGACTGTGTGAGGCCACGAGAGATGTTCCTGCAAACAGCTGCCAGAATCCAAGGAACCATCAGAACCTGGGTCTGTTTGTACTTGCTCCCACACCTGCAAAAGGAAGACGGACCAGGCAACCCTGGGGACCGAGGGGCAGTGACACACAGGTGGAGGCTGGGGTTCCTCTGGGCTCAGCTGTAAGGACCTCTCAACCCTAGTATCATGGGCAATGCTGCCTGAAAGGCAGGCAGTCGCCCCAAAGAAATGGATGTCAGAGGAAAATGGCCTCCAGAAGTTGAGATTCTTGTTTTACTTCAAAAGGGTGTGAAATTGAAATATCTTATTAATATGCAGACACACACACACAAAAGTCATCAGGGCCCAGAGCAATAGTAGTTACCGCCATGGAAATAGAGGTGAGGATTTCCAGTCTAACAGATTAGATTCCCGGCTCCACACACCACCCCCTTCTGATCCTGTGCCCTTGGGCAAATTACCTAGTTTCTGCTGAGTCTTAGTTTCCTCATCTTCACAACAGGGAAAATATTACCTATGTCCCAAGGTTTTAAATGAGACACCTGGTTGGGCATACTTTCTGACATGCAGGAATGGTGATGATGCGGATGGCTGCTATAATGTCCATCCTTAAGCTAGAGCCATCCACCCACCTACCCTCTCCTTCCTTGCTTCCTTCCTTTTTTCTTTCTTTTCTACTGGGGATTGAATCCAGGGACATTCTATCTCTGAGCCACACCCCTAGCCCTTTTTATTGTTTATTTTGAAACATAGTCTCACTAAGTTGCTGAAGGTCTTTCTCTGCTACTGAAGCTGGCCTAGAACCTGTGATCCTCCTGTCTCAGCCTCCCACGCACTGGGATTACAAACTTGCACCACCACGCCTGGATTAGATCCTTCTTTCCTTCTGACCTTTGTGAGGCATTTAGACTCCTGAACTTCACCTGAAGGAGGCTGCATTTCTGCCTCTTGCCTCCCCTTTGTCTCCCATCCTCCACGCCCCACTCCATGTTTTCCAGACTCTAGAATTTAGAGGACAAATTCTCAGGAGTCATGGGCTGTGATGAGTTTACTACTCGAGTCCAATAAATGTTAATGAATAAATAAGAGCCAATACAACTATGAACACCCAAAACAAAAATAAGTAACCTTACATGCGCTTTAGATCTTAACAGGCCTTTATATTTAGGCTACTGAGAGTCAAATGAGTGCCTCATAAAGATTTTACAGAGGCTTGGAATGGCGTGACCCGAGGAGGGAGGGTTCCAGAATCCATCACTAGGAGGCCAAGTGGACAGCCTCCCGGGGCAGGACCTGTGGCCCAGGTCTGATCAACATCGTGAAAGGTACTAGGGTCAAAAAGATATTATCAAAGAAAGGAGACCAGAAATGAAAGAGTGAGAAAGAAAGAGACCTCTCTAGAGTACCTCCTTCCAAGAAGATGGACTATACTGAGGGTTGAACCCAGGGCCATTCTACCTCCGAGCTACACCCCAAGCCCTATTTTTATTATTTATTTTTGAAACAGGATCTCACTAAGTTGTGGAGGGCCTAAGTAACTGGGGCTGGCCGCAAACCTGCTGCAATCCTCTTGTCTCAGCCTCCCAAGTACTGGTATTAGAAGTGTGCACCACCATGCCTGGCTACAGAAAGATTTTGAAAAAGTGATATAGATAGGTATGGTGGTGCATGCCTGTAATCTCGGTATTTGGGAGACTGAGACAGGAGTATTGTAGTAGGCTTACAGATAGCTTCAGCAACTTAGTGAGTTGCTGAGACTCTCAGCAACTTAGTGAGACCCTGTTTCAAAATTTTAAAAAAGCGCGGGGGGAGGGGGGGGCTGGGGTATAGCCCTGGGTTCAACCCTCAATACCAGAAAAAAAAAGACCCTCATGACCACCAAATCCCATCTCTAGCATCTATCTCATGGTCTGAAATTTCACCATTAGGATTTCTTTCCTCTTCATTAACAACCAGGTAAGAGTAGGTTCTGGAACATTCTTATTCTACATCTTCAACTTTGGGTTGCCTCTTAATTATAAACACAAATAAAAACTAATGATGTCTTCTTTTTTCATTTTTTTATTTGCAAAAGAGATATATAATCATTGCAGAATATTTGAGAAAAAGGGGTAAGCAAAATTAAGAAAATAAAATTCAGCCTGTAATATAATTATCTAGCAATAACTACTATTAAAATGTAGATGTTCCCTTTCTAGTTTTACTTTTAACCAAAATGTTTTATGAAATATAATAATACACAATTTAACTATCCTTTTTTTTCCTTCATAGGTAATGACTTTTGCTTCTTATTTAGGAAATCTTTTCCTGAGTTAGGAAAAATTCTTCCATATTTTCTTTAAAAGTGTGGTACAGTTTTGCCCTAGGTGGTTAATAATCCACCCAGAACCGATTGTTGTGTTCTATTTTTCTCTTGAATGGAAATTCAATACTACCCAAACCGTCTTTTCCCCTACTGCTTTGCAGTTTGTTGAAAATCAGTTGCCCCACACAGGTGGGTCTCTTTTGGTTAACTCTTGTGATCCACTGACCTTTCTGCAGGTTGGACAGAAATGGATAGGTTATGCTTTGTTTTGAGTAACAGATACCCTTCGCATTTCATGGATCAACAAACTACACTTCTTTCTCACTGTCAGATCATTGCTGATGCAGGAAATGTGTCAGACCAATTGTCCTCCCAAGGTGAGGTGTCTGTACCAATGGGAGAGTCCCTCTTTCCCAAGAAGAGAGACTGGAAAATGGTCTGTGAGGTTTTCAACTGACTCAGCAGGAGAGCATCACCCATCATTCTCTTCCTCCTACAGCTCACAGAGCTCTGCCCACTTGCAAAGGGCTGTGACGTGTGTCTGCCAGGTGCCCAGGAGGGAAGGATACTCAGATACTGGGAAACACTAGTGACGTCTACCTCTATTTATCCATCCTCGAATTAAAATGGCAGGCTTAATTGCTACAGTTTGATAGCAAGATTCCTACCTGGTAGAAAGAGTTCTCCCACTGTTTCTTCTACAAGAAGATCTTGGTTAGTCTTGAACCTCTGGAATTCTATATAAATTTTAGAAAGTGCTTAAGTTTGTTAAAAATACTGTCAAGACTTTTATTGAATTCATAGCTCTATTCAGGGAAGACTGACATTTAACATGTGAGTGTTTCAATCCATTAACATGAATTCCTCTTTTAATCTGGGTCTTCTTTCTCTCAAGAATTTTTTTTTTATATATAATGTCGTGCACAGAGGTCTTTCTTTCACACGGTTTCTTAACTTTCCCTTTAGATTTTTGATATTCTTAAAAACACTGTTGTACATGTTATCCATGTATTTTTTTAATTTTATAAATGTCTGTGGTTGGCAAATAGAAATTCTATTAATTTTTCTGTATTGACTTTGTATCCAGCAACTTGGGAAAATTCCCTAAATCCTAAAAAATTATCTAAAACTTCCTGTGGATTTTCTATGTTGGTAATAATATAATCTACAAATAACAGTAATTCTATTTCTTCCCCTCTGATCCTTATGTCTTTGTATTTTATTTTTTTGCCCTCATTCTCTTGGAACCTGCAGATATTATTTAATAGATGTTGTGATATGAACACTACCTGTTCTGATCATGATCTCAAAGGAACATTTTCAAAGTTTCATTTTTAAGTATAAAGGCTATTAAAGATTTAAAAAATATATATGGTATTGGGGGTTGAAGCCAGGGGTCTTTATCTCTAAGCTACACCCCAAGCCTTATTTTATTTTGAAACAGAATCTCACTAGGTTGCCAAGTCTGACCTTGAACCTGTGATCCTTCTGAATCGGTCTTCCAAGTACTGAGATTATAGGTATGTACCACCACACCTGGCCTATTACAGATATTCTTTATCAGATTCCCAAGATTTTCCAGGATTTTTGATAATAAATGTATGTTGAATTTTAACAAAAAAATTTTTTTGCATATATAGAAATGGGTACTGATGCTCACAGACTTACAATGGGATTATATCTAGATAAACCCATTATAAATTGAAAATAATGTGCCAAAATGCATCCAATACACTAAGCCCTCCTGAACATCATAGCTTAGCAACACAGTGCATGGTACAGTGTGAATTGTTTACCTTGCGCTCCCATGGCTGACCAGAAGCTATGGTTTGCTGACAGTTGCTGCTGCCCAGCATCTCAAGAGAGCATCTCACTGCACAGCCCTAGCCCAGAAAAAGTCAAAACTCAAACTTTGAAGTATAATTCCTACTAAATTCATATCACTTTCACACTATCATAAAGTCAGAAAATCATGTCAAGCCACGTATATTATTTTTTTCACTTTGACCTGATAAGGTGGCAATTTGCACTGATTTTCTGATGCCCAAATAGCATTTGCATCAATATTTATGCTGGAAACCTGGAATAAGCCCAAATTTGGACATGATGTCTCTTTCTTTTTATATCTTGCTGGTGTTGGCTCATAAATATTTTGTTTAGATTGTTTACACTTGTGTTCATGAGTAAAATTGGCCTATCATTTTCTTTCTAATTCTGTTCTTCTTATGTTTTGGTATTACTCTAGCTTCATGTAAAATGGGAAATGTGCCCATTTTTTTGTATTTACTAGAAGAGTTTGTGTAAGGTTGACTTCAAATCTTCTTTAACATTTAATAATAAAATTTGCTTGAAGATAAACTCATTTTTAATTAAAAATAAATTATTTTAATGGTTATAGGATTATTTGACTTCTATTTCTTCTTTTGTTAGTTTTGGTAAGTAGGAATTTGTCTCTTTCATCTAAATTTTAGTTGTAAAATATGAAGATATCATGAATAAATGAGTGATTTTAGTCTCACTTACCTACCTACTTCTTGCTTATTTTTTGCCTCTTGGATTCTTTCCTTGTCTCAATTACTACCTCTCTTTCCACGGCTGCCTGTGCTGTGCTAAAGCCATATTGGTCTCCATACTGTACCCTAAGTAAAGAGGCATATCCCAGCCTCAGGGTCTTTATTTATTTATTTATTCATTTATTGTGGTACTGGGGGTTGAACTCAGGGGCATTCTACCTCTGAGCTACACCCCTAGCCCTATTTTTTATTCTTTATTTTGAAACAGGGTCTCACTAAGTTGCGGAATGCCTCACTGGGTAGCTGAGACTGGCCGAGAACCCGGATCCTCCAAATGCTGGGATTATAAGCATGCGCCACCACGCCCGGCTGCCTCAGGGTCTTTATACTTGCTTTTCTTTTGCCTGACATGTTCTTCCCTCATTTATCCATCAGTTTAATCTCTCCTCTCACTCAGTCTCATCTTCAATGTCACTCTATATAGAAATCCTTTCCGACCACCTTATTAATGGCAGTCGTATCTCCTGTCCCCTCTCCCATTCTGTTATCTCACTCTGCTTTGTTTTTCTTCATAGTACTTACCACTACCTGTCAGTATATTGCAAATTCTGTTTGCTTATTCTCTACTTCTATCACTGGTTTATAAGTTCTCTGAGGGCAGAGACTCTGGGTGGTTTTTTGTTTATTTGATGTTGTTTTTCGTTTTGTTTTATTTTGCTTACCACAATAATCTCCAGTGCCTAGAAATGTCTGGAGTGAGTGTTGAGCTAGATCTTGAGATAATTGCTTTATATAAAGTCCATTTTTTCCTCCATCCATTCAAAAAGTTTCGTATGCTATTACTGTCTCTATTTTACTGATGAGTTGACTGAGGCTCAGAGGGATTATTTAACATGACCAGGGAGCCATAGCTAATGAATGATTACTCTGGAATATGAACACAAGTCTGCCTTCTAAAGCTAGCCAGGTCAGCCTGACATACTTGGCAAGTGCCTACTGACACAAGAATAAAATTAAGAGAGGCAGGCAGGGAGGGGTCCAGCAACTGTTGGGAAGCATAGGGAGAGGACACTGAGACAATGGGGGTGGGGCATCAGGCATTTCCTTACAGGTCAGCAGCCCTCTTTGAACCCCTCAAATGATCAGCTTGATCTGAGAACCCCCACAACCTCTGCCAATCTCCATCTGGCTGTTTTCTTAGGCTGGTTGATCCAAATGGCAGTGTCAGAAGAAGGATGATGACCAGATATGTAAGGCAACGTATCAGAAAAAAAGGAGAGGCAGCTCAGATGATGCAAGATGGACCAGATGCCAAGCACGGTGTGCTCCCACACTTGCCCATTCATGTTATTAGTTTTTTAAATATTTCTGATAAGCTCAACAGATGGGCTGCTTCCCTTAGGGCTTCTCTATATTAATTAACACAGGCATCTGCTCTCAGGCTTTCTGAAGCCAGAATCTTCCATGCCAAGTGCAGGGGCAGAAGAGCTTCCAAGAACCCTGGGAAAGATGGAAAAGGACAATCAAGAGACCTGGGAGCTCCGAGTAACAGGATCCCATGCTGTCACCTGATGGCTTGGAAGCTGGGAGTGGAACACCATTCACCTGCTCCTTTGCAGCATCTGGGATGCATCATTTAAGAACAAGCAGGAAGGAAGTCACAGACCCACTAGGGAACAGGCCCTGTGCAGAGCCAGCCCAGCACACGATTGCCTCCATGATCACGTGGAGACAAAGTGGGCTTCGTTCTGGATGGGGTGACAGGAACATACAAGAGCTCCACTTGGGAGTCAAGCAGAACTTGGTTAGAATCTGGGTCATAGCTGAGTGATCCAGAGATGGTCATATAACCTGAACCTCCAATTCCTCCTCTGTAAAATGGGGATTATGCTAAGTACTTCACAGCACTGCTGTGAAGAGTACATGAAGCCATGCACCAGAAGTGCATGGGGTGATGGAGTACCGATAGGTAGTGCCACACATTGGGTATGGAAGCCAGGGGAGCTGGACCTTTGTATGAAAATCAGCCTTCTTATTATATTACAATCTTTCCCTCGTCTCTGTGGGGACAACCTTTTTCTGTCACATGGAACAGTTAACCTCAACATTTTTTTTCTTTTTCTCAGGTGCTGGAGATCGAACCCAGAGTCTCAGTAATGTTAGGCAAGCACTCTACCACTAAGCAAAATCCCCAGCCCTCAAAATTTGTTTTCATAAGAATAATCTAGGTTACTAATTAAAAATACACCATCCCAGTTCCCAATACCCAGATTTTCTGTTTCAGTAAAATGTAGAACATCTCTTGCTCCACTTCCCAAATTCATAGGTTGCAATCCTGACTCCCAATGTGACTCCCAAAGGAGGCAGGATCTTTGGGGGGTAATTAGGTCATGAGACTGAAGCCAGGGCATGAATGGCACTAGTGCCTTGATACCAGAATCCCCAGAGAGCTTCTGCACCCCTTCAGACATGAGAAGACACAGCGAGGAGATGATGACCGTCTATGAACAAGGAGGAAGTGAACCCTCTCCAGTCACCACATTTGGTGCCCTGTTCTTGGGCTTCCCAGCTTCAAGAACTGTAAGAAATAAATACTTGTTGTTTATAAGTGATCTATGACACTCCCTTGTACCAGTCCAGGTGGACTAAGAAAACCCCTTCACATCCCCCCAGGGAATTCTGACTTGAGAAATATTGCCCAAGGACTTGCAGAATGCTGACAAAGCCTAGTTGACTCAAATGCAAAATCTTCTTATAAAGACCAAAATAGAAATGAAAACTCCCTGCAAACGCCTTTGGGTGTGTGTCATTTGCATAGTTATAGCACCTTTTCATCAAGTGCAAATGAGACCCAAATGAATCTTCACTGTGACCCAGGAAGATGGTTTTTCTGGTGGTGTGGACAGGGGAGAGAGAAGAGCCTGAAAGCCCTAGGGAAATTAACATCAGCCCACAAGACACCTGGCTTCTGGCTTCTGCCCTGTGGCTGTGTGACTTTGGCATGTCACCCAGCACCTCTAGGTCTGTTACCTTGTGTGTGAAATGAGAATGGTACTCCCTGTTCTCTCTGTGTCCCAGGGATACCATGGCTTAAATGAAATAAATAGTTTATGTGTGTGTGTGTGTGTGTGTGTGTGTGTGTGTGTGTGTGCGTGGTACTAGGGATTGAACTCAGGGGCATTCTACCTCCGAGCTATACCCCCAGCCCTATTTTTTACTCTTTATTTTGAAACAGGGTTTCACTAAGTTGTGGAGTGCCTTACTAGGTTGCTGAGGCTGGCCGCGAACCCAGATCCTCCAGTCTCAGCCTTCCAAATGCTGGGATTACAAGTGTGCACCACCATGCCCGGATGAAATAAATAGGTTTTGAAAAGGGCCAAACTGCTTGGTAAGAATGGAAGACAAAGAGTTATATAGTCATTGACTAGGCTAGAAAGAAAAGGCCAGTCATTCCTCATGTCAGTTGGAGTCTAACCAGGAAAGCAGAAAGGAACTCAAGTGTTTTCAACAGGGGGTGTTTACTGCAGGAAATGGGTCACACCAGTATGGGAAAAGGCAAAGGCAGTGGGTGATGATGAAGTGGCTCAAAGGTTAGCAAGAGGAGAAAGTCACTAGAATTCATAGACTGAAAAGAAAAAGGGAGGAAGTAATGTTACCAGAGTCTCTGATGGGCTTGTCTGCAGAGGGTTGGAGCCGCTCTGAAGGAAAAGTAGTTGGTGTCAGAGGAATGTCCAGGGCAGAGGGGGAGCAGAGAAATGCCCTGGCTCCTCACTTTCTCCATCCAGTCTCCTGCTGGCACCCCACTAGTGAAAATCAGGGGTGCATTTCTGCTCTATGGACTTCAGCTCCCTCATGTTCAGCGCCAAGGTCTCAAACAGAGGCTGGCTCAGTTCTCTAGCAGAGTTTATTGATCAAGCCCCCAGCACCTCCCTACGTGGCAGCCTCTGTGTTCACCAGCACTGCATTGACCAGAACTCTTTCTTAACTAGTGCTTCCAGTCCCTTAAATTCCTAGGTTGTCCCTATACATTCTGAGGCATCTTCATCAAAGGCATGAAGTTATGCGGAGAGACCACTTCCCAATTGCATATAGATGATGGAATTCTAACGACTTGAATAAGCCAATACATGTCTGGTAGATCAACATAGCTATAAAGCCCATAATATCCAAAGATTACTAGATTGGGTTAAACTAGGTAAGGTTTAGGCAAATGTTGGCTCAGTTCCCTACAAACACTCCCCTGCCTCTGTGGACAAGGAAAAATCATACTGACCAAAGGTTCAGATACAAAGTTGATCTACTATCATCTCTTTTCTTGCGAATCTTGGTTGTTGCGAAGGCAATGACCCAGATTGCTCTGACCTCAGCCCTTAGGACTTTTTTATACTTTCAAGTTGAGTCATTAAGTGCTTCTGAGGTACAGGATGGAGCAAGGTAGCTTTGTTAGCTCTGATCCAAATTCCATTAACAAAGATCTGAGTGCAGACCAGTGTCCAAGCAGAAGATCAGAAGCAGTGTGTGTTCTGGACCTCTTTTTTTCTCAGATCTGCTCCCTACCCTTTCCCCTCTTGGGCGCCTTCTTTTCTTTCTTCCACTGAGTCTGACACTTGAGGCTGCAGGATTTTCTCAGGCTTCCATGTCCCATCAACCCATGTAACTCAGGCCTCTTTACTTAGTAAGTGATGAGTAACCAGGGACCCACGAGACCTACTTGATTTTGTTACCCAGCTAGAAATTGAAGGTCAGCATGAATGATTAGACACAGTGTGACTCAAAGACCCAGGCATTGGCATCTCCTATTCTCATAAAAAGTCCCAGTCCCTGGACACCCTCTCAGATTGAAGACTTAGACAGAGGGACTGGGAGCAGGAATCCTGCCTTTCTAATCGTCTTCCAGGGAAATCTTACACATATAAATAGGAACCTGTGGAAATTTACTGAATGAGAAGTAGATGAAAGAATTAAACAACAAACAAGGACATGCTGTATTTATTCTTGTAGAGGTCTATTTAGTTGACTTCCAGCTGTTCATTTTAGCAACTATGTGAGACCCTGTCTCAAAAAAAAGAATATTAAAAAGGGCTAGAGGTATAGCTAGGAGGTAGAATACTGCTGGGTTCAATCCCCAGCACAAAACAAATGAACAAACAAACAAACAAACAAACAATTTCTTTCAACCTGCAACTCATATCAATACAGCAATAGTCATTTGGAAACAAAAAAAGCAAATTGTATGAGCACTCATACTTTCTGAATTTTACTGGCATAAAAATACTCAGTCCTGGAAGACACAGCAGTATTTTGCAAACTGAAGGTACAGATGGGAAATCCTTAGAAAGGCCCTGCTCACTCCCTGACGCTGGTAGATCACATCTGAAGGTCGGGGAGATCCACCCAACCCGACGTGTCTTCTCTTTCCGACTCTGAGGCTGGATTGGCCTGTTTCCTTGGCTTGCTGCCATGGGATTCTCTGACTCAGGTTCCTCTTGTTACCTGGAAAGAAGCACTTTGTGGCCAAGAGTCATTGCCACCTCACGTGCAGTCTTGAGGTCCCCAGAAGTTATTGGTAGTTACTTCTGGAAGCCACACACATGGGGAAGTCACAAAGAGATGGTGAGCTTTTAGCCAATGGAATCATTAAACACAAAGAAAACAGGAACTGGGCACCCAGTGGCCAGTTCTCTCCTTTATGAATGCATCCATACTACTTCTCAAATTAGTCACTTCCTACCCTCACCCCATCTTCTCCCTTTGGATTTGCAGATCTAGTACTCATGAGTTTATCTTTCTTCTCTTTTATAAGGTAACTCATCCTCTTTCTCAAAGCAGCCACAAAAGTAAGAATTAAACAACAAATGAGACAAATGAGGACATGCTGTATTCATTCTTTTGTGGAGGTCTGTTTAGTTCACTTCCTGCTGTTCATTTTAGCAACTATGTGAGACCCTGTCTCCAAAAAAAAAGAAAATTAAAATGGGCTGGGAGTGTAGCTAGGAGGTAGAGTACCCCTGGGTTCAATCCCCAGTACCACAAAAACAAATATTTCTTTCAACCTGCAACTTACATAAATACAGCAATTGTCATTTGAATTGTATGAACACTCATATTTTGTGAATTTTACTGGCATAAAAATACTTAGTCCTGGAAGACACAGTGGTTCTCCGCTGTGCAGGGTTTCCTTCTTCTTTTCTTTTTTTTCTCCCAGGACTGGGGATTGAACCTAGGGGCATGGCATATTCTACCTTTGAGTTACACCCTCAGCCCTTTTTATTCTTTTATTTTGACATAGGGTCTTCCTAAGTTACTGAGGGTCTCACTAAGTTGCTGAGTCTGGCCTTGAACCTGTGAACCTCCTGTCTCAGCCTCCCAAGTACTGCGATTAGGTAGGGTTGACTTCTTATATAGCCTTCTGGCTTGGTTTTTTCTATTTCTGTCTTGAAGTGACCACATAGGGAGGACATTTTCCATATAAAATCCCACCTTTCCATTGTCACTTGTCAACCCTGCCCACCATCTTTCTATGGCTTGCTTTTTCCCTGAGCCAGCCAAGAGCCAAGAACAGCGACTGGAGGTTGGAAGAGAAACGAGAGGCAGAAGAGACAGGTTCTGGGTTGAGAGGTTGGCAGCTCCGCAGAGGGGGCAGGGGGGTTGGTAGAGAGCTTCAGGTCTTTGTGGAACCATCTCGGGTGGGCTGTGATATAGCTGAGAAGGGCTTGTCGGTGGCCAATTGTCCTTCCTTAAGACCCCTTCCCCCCTCACTGCGGCCCTCTGCCCTGAGAAGCTGAGGTTAACTGAGCTAAGGCTGTGTGTGGCTGATTGTCTAATTCAGTCATTCAGCAAATATTTGAGCTCCTCCTAGGTGCCATATAGTGCGCTGGGCAGCATGGGTGGGGTACAGATAATACAGAGAAAACTTGTCTTCATTCCCACTGCCATAGAGCAGGATATTAAGAATAAGATGAAGCAGGGTGTGGTGGCACACACTTATAATATCAGAACGTGGAAGGCTAAAATTGGAGTGTCACAGGTTTGCAACCAGCCTCAGCAATTTATCAAGGCCCTCTGCAGTTTAGTGAGAACATGTTTCAGGAAAAGAAAAAAAAAAGAGATAGAATGCGGTGGTTTTAACATCCAGTACCACACAAGTGCAAAAAAAAAAAGAGAGAGAGAAAAGAAAAAAGAATAAGATAGAGTCAGGTGTGGTGGCACATGCCTCCTATAATCCCAGTACTTGGGAGGTTGAGACAGAAGGATCACAGGTTTGAGTCCATCCTCAGCAATTTAGAGCGAGGTGGCTCATGCCTGTAATCCCAGTACTTAAGAGGCTGAAACAGGAGAATCACAGGTTGCAATTTAGTGAGTCTCTCAACAACACCCTATTTCCAAATTAAAAAAAATTAAATAGGGCTGAGGATGTAGCTCAGAGGTGGAATGCTCCTGGGATCAATCCACAGCAACACACACACACACACACACACACACACACGCACACACACACACGAGCTGGGGGTGTTGCTCAGAGGTAAAAACCCTCAGCAGTTCAACCCCCAGTACAAAAAAAAAAAAAAAGTAAACTCTGATTCCTGTAGACAGAAATGTCTGGAACTGGATATGCCGTGGGCAAAGGTGGGCGGAGTCAGCACGGACACGCTAATGACAGGAGAGCAGGCTGAGGGGTCAACAGACATCAGGTGCCAGAGGAAGCACAGAGTTTAGGGATGGAGGCTCCTTCTGAACAACTTTTAGTAGGGACTTTGTCCCTACTAAAGTGTCATCTAAGGCTGAGAAATAATGTAGGTACAGCTCTAAGCACAGTGCATGGTACAAAGTAGGTGCTTGATTAAAAAAAAAATATTCTTTTTCTCTTTTCCTTGTTGTCTCTTCTTTCTTTCTTCTTTTGAATGTTTCTTCTTTTCCCTTCTCCCTTCTTTTCTGTATCTAATTGGATCCCACCCCTACCTCCCTGCTTAACGCTACTTAGAGCCAGGGTTGGAGAACGCTTTCTGTAAAGGGCTTTGTAGTGAGTGGTTTTGGCTCTGCAGGCCAGCCAGTCTCAAGCACTAAACCCTGCGGTTGTGGTGCAAGCAGCCACAGAGAACACATAGCCCATGCTTTGCTCCAGTACAACTTCAGCTATGGGCCCTGGAATTTGAATTTCATATGCTTTGCACATGTACTAATATTACTTTTCTTTTCTTTTTTTTTCTAACCACTTAAAATGTTAAAAAAAAAAAAAAAAGAAAAGAAAATTCTTAGCTCTTGGGCTGCACAAAAACAGACTGCAGACTGGATCTGGCCCAAGAGCTGTAATTTAGAGCAACAGTTCTTAAGCTTTGAGGTTTGCAACTGACCTCTCTGAGAATGCAAGAAAAGCTGCACATTCATTCGTTTCCCCAGAGATGTTTGTGAGGTTGCCTGGGATCTGTCCGGTGTTCAGGAAGCCGATGTAGCTGTGACCAATGCTGAGTCCTGCCGTCAGGAAGCTTTCATTCTACACACTAAATTAACAAACAAAATGAGTCTGAATACCTGCAGCTGTGAATGGGGTGCTGTGGGGATACAGGACTGGGGAGGGGGTGATGCTGACTCATCCTGTGGAGTAAGGGCAAGTCCTCCTGGGGAATGACATGTGGGAGCTGAAACCTAAACATGAGCAGAGAGCAGAAGCGAGCTAGAGGTGTCCAGAGGAACAGCGGGAGGCCTTGCCAGAGAAGGAGCTGATGGGGCCTGAGCATCATGATCCAGGCCGAAGTT
>PVLC010037583.1:0-15155 GCA_004027655.1 Graphiurus murinus
AATGCTGGGATTACAAGCGTGCGCCACCACGCCCGGCTCCATTAAATTTTAGAATTTGATGATTCTGAAATATATGCTTTTCAGGTAATTCCTAAGTGAACCAAGTTTAATCTTTCATGTTAAGTCATGTTTAAGACATGCCCCAATCACTATCTGCTGGTTAAATCACAATGTACTCTGTTTCATGTTTCTTTGTGTGTCTTGAAGGTTCATAAGTTTTGGTATTGCTCTGCTTTTCTTTCACTGGTTTCCCATGAAAGGCTGAGTACTTTCAATGTTAGTATAGTAAAAAATAACCACATTCAAACAGAGCAGCTGGAACCAAATGAGGAGGAAACATAAGTCATAAGGGTGTCAGCCTTCTTTCCATGTATTTACTCAGGGGGCCTCCAAAATAAAAATCAAAGGCAATCTCTCCTGTTTGGCCATCTCTAATCTGGCCAGAGAACTTGAGGGCTGCAGAAGTTAACTTTGTTCTCTTCCTTTCTCTCAAAGCCCTTTAAAATTAAATCTTGTATTTGAAAACAAAAACCATCACATAACTCCTTCAAGTACTTTGGGAATCTCCACAGAGAAATGACTGTTTGCTGCCTTGTATGGCAAATGAATTTAAAGTACAACAAAAACACAAGGAAGTAGCAAGTTTATTGAGAATACAAATGTTTTAGGGTCTGAAATAAGCATCAGATTTAATGTGGGTTTTTTGCTTTACTCCAGTAAATCAGGAGGCAATTCATCATCCAGTTTGGGTGACATAGTACCTAGTTCCAGAAAATCTACACCTCCATCATCTGGTAAGTAGGTGTTAACTGCTAAACTATACATGCTACATTTCATGCTTTCCTAAATCTTACCTACTTTTGTGATTTCCTACACACTAAGTCATTATGTTAACCCTATAAATATTAAAAAGTATTAGAAATAGAAATAACCTTATGGAGTTGGGAACAATACAGAGAATCTTTTTTTTTTTTTTTTGGTTTTGGGAAAAAAATGGGAGGGGGGGAAGAATTGCCCATGTTATTATTCTGAGTTACTATAGATTATCAGAGTGATGAATGTAATTTAAGTTTTTATTCCTAGTCCCTACCATGGTGCCCAGCACATTATCATAATCAACAAATGGGCAATGCCCACCAATTACCACTGTGCAATGTGAGATGTAGGCTTCAGTATTTAAAAAAGAAGGCGGGTTACAAACCTTAAAAGGATGCAGGATAGAAAAACAAGTAAAGATGGAGGGAATGGCCTGCCATAAGATATAGCAGATAAGCTCTGTAGAAGACAGACATGCAAAACAAAAAATCAACAGTAGTAAAATATCCATGAAAACACTTTTTGGGAGAATAACTACAATTTTTTTTCCAAAGCAATGGGTTAATTTTTAGGATTGCTAGATAAAGGACACCAGTAAATCTGAATTTTAGGCAAACAACAATTTTTTGTATATTTCGTGAGATGTAGTTATACTAAAATTTATGAAACATAAAAAATTATTGTTTATCTGGATTTCAAATTTAAGTGCACTTTACTCACTAAATATGTCAGCTCTAACATTTTGAGTAGGACTCGGAGCTCTCTATAAATAGGAGACTCTGTATTGGCATAAAAGTTCATGATCAGTGTCTTGGTTTGTGATGAGATGTAACTGAGAGTCAGTAAGATTGTAAAGATTGGCCATCACAGCATTGAGATTAAAGCGATTCTGCATAGCCAGGTGTGGTGCCCCACACTTGTAATCCCAGTATTTGGGAAGCTGAGACAGGAGGATTGCAGGTTTGAGACCAGCCTTGGCAACTTAGTGAGACCCTGTTTCAATCTAAAAAATAAAAATTGGACGGGGGGAGGGGGTGTAGCTCAGAGGGTAGAATGCCCCTGGGTTCAATCCCCAGTACTACCAAAAAAAACCAAAAAACAAAAAAAAAAAACAAATTCTATGTTGATTTCCAGGAGGTAGAAATGAGGGGATAAAAGTGAATTGTGCATCTATGGAAAAAGTAAGAAACTAGTGCACTGTGACTACTGTGTCTCAGGAACAGGATCCCTCTATTAGTATTACTATTAACTAGTCACACCTAGTTCCTGAATGTTGACAGCTTTAGAAACTAGAAACTTAGCAAAACAATAGCATTTTTATGTGAACAAGATCTGAGCACAATCTATCAGTCAGCATTTGCATTACTCTGACCCAAAATACCTGATGGCCAGGACTCAGAGGAAGGAAGATTTTGTTCTAGAGGTTTCTCCAGGTTAAGGCTGCGTCATGTCTCCAGAGCTTGGGGCATGGGGGCAGGAAGGAGAGAGAAAGGAGATAGGACGAGGGACTTGTATCTGTTCCCCAAGGCCACACCCTAGCCGCCTACCTCACCACCCCGTACATCCATTAAGGCATCAATGGCTGTATCCACTGATGAGACGGGAGCCCTGGTGAGTGATCACTGCACTTCTGAACACGTTTGCATTGCCAGTGCGTGAGCTCTTCCGGAGGACATTCTATATACCAACCGTAACACAATAAGAAGTAAGCTGGTTTAAGATGCATGTTGATTTAAAAAAGTATGAGCTTGTAACTTGCCACAATTCTAAGCTACTCAAGCTTAAGTAAAATAGTGTGATCAAAGCGAGGATTGAGGCCCTGTAGCTATCAGGTGAGGCTGTGTTCTCCCTTAATCACCGAGGAGTGGGTCTTTAAATGCACAGGGAAAGGAGCCTAATCTTGCTCCTCATAAACGTGTGAAGTTGCAGAGATTCCGATATAAACCTTACACATTTCCTACATATCTAAAAGGCTGTTGCAGGGATTCCCGAGGTTCTAAAATGGTCAGTGCTCCCTTGCACTGTGAGGATGCCACCTTCTCTAGACCAGTACATTCCTTCCATTTCCTCGAGCCAGACTCTAGCCTTCTAATCACCCTAGCAATATGATGAGAAGAAGCTCGTGCATTTTGGCCAATAAAGTAGTGTATATGTAAAATAACACTTCATTTTGTAGTCAAATATTTATCATTACTCAAAATAAAGTTCCATGAAGAGTTTAATAAAATAAAGATGACTTAAAGCCCAACCAAAGTTTTATCCAGATACAGGACTCAGGAATAACTTCTCTAAATACCAGAAGTAGGAAATACTTGAGACTTGGCTGGAAATGTAACCAACTCCAAAATGTGTAATAAACACATCCTCACTCTGTGGTTATGTTCTTATCAAGAGCTCAGTGTTTCTAAAGAAAAACCTCGGAACATTCTAGAGAGAAGTTCCCCCAATCCACTTCCAAGTGGACTGGCTTGTAGTTTTGGTTTTTTGTTTGCTTGTTCCCCAGAGGCGCCATCTATAAATCTCCTTCACCGCTAGACCAAGGAATATATACATCTATCTGGAGTAAATATCCTTGGATGTCTCAAGAGTTTGGAAAAGGAAGCATTTCTACTTTACATCTGGGCAGTAGCCAGTTTTACGACATGTACCCACACGTCTGTGTACACACATCACCCTGAGCTCTGTTCAATTTGATACAATCTCTAACAAACGAAAATTTAAATTAAAAAAAAATGTTCCCAAGGTTCTCTGTGTAAACAAACTAAGAAATACTAGTGAGAAAGAATAAAAGAGCAATTTTCAAATATATAGAAGTAAACATTACTGCTTGCCAAGGTATGACAAAACAGGTATGAGGTTAGAAAAGGGCAAGGGGGCCATGGGAGTCAAACCAAACATAACAAGCTTTGAAAAGGACTGAAATGCTTGTTTCTTTAATGTGCTCTGAAAGGGACCACATGTTTCTGAATTCTCAGTGTTTCAGAATGAACCCAGATATTTTGGGATTTAAGTTAACAAAAATCACAAGTCATAAGCTGGGAAGCGGTCAGTTTGGGATTCAGAGCCCTTGTGTAGAGGTGCAGGGAGTGTGGGACCTGACTCAGGCGGAGTGTGGGCAGCCAGGCATCTGGGCTGTGTCACAGCTATACACGTATGCATCGCCACTCTTCTTTTAAATCAAATCCACCCGGTGATTGCAGCAGGCTAGAGTCAGCGGATACATCACAAAGTCCAACTCCTGAACTTCACCATCTCAGGGTCCTGTAACTCTGACATCCAGATGAGTACCCTCCGTTTCAGAAAGGCTCTCAGAAGGTACTATTGTTTGAATGTGGCCTTACTAAAACCAATAAAAGATGAAAAAGATAAAGTTTGATACTGGTTAAGACCTGTTACAGGAATAATTAAACAATGATCCAGATTCTCTCCTTCGAGTCCAGGAAGGTGCTAATAATATGATTCTTGGTTGGGAGATTCAAAGCAAACCACTCCTCAAGCCTTTTTGTTTTTTATGACTCTCCCTAAGCTCATCAGCCGTTCAATAACCCCATAAGGAAGCTTTCCTATATGAGCAAAGTGGTAGCTATAACATGGAGTAAAACCAGGGCAGGTTCAAACTCTTAGGCACATTTTGATGTCGTCAGTATGCATAGGTGGAGCTAGGTTAGCGAGTTTAATCAGTGCAGTATTACCTCCACTTGATAGAAAATCATAACTCATTTATTACGTAAGCCAAAGCCAATATTTGTGATATTGCACAACCAGTGCCAGGCATTCAACTCCATCGCAGGTTTTAGACCTAATCAAATGAAAAAGAACAATTAAAAAAGAGATCCTAATTTGCAGAAGGTTGACTCATCTAATATCTGTAATAACTGCAAAACTGAAACATAATGTGATGCCTGTCACGTGGTCTCCTGTCCTTTGGAAAGGTTAGAAAAGGCTGTTGTGAGGACCCATTCCGCTTGTGTATCTCGGGGAATGGTGGATGTGTGGCAACCCCAAGCTGCCCGTTAGTCCAGGTCCTCATGCACCGTGGTTTTTATTAGACAGCTAACATGCTTAATATGATGCTTTCCTGGGGTGAGTAATTTTTCTTTTCTTTTCCTTAACCTAATTTGACCATAAAGTAGTTTTATAGGGAGCTCAACTCTGTGATGCCCACCTGCATTCTGACCTGAGGACATGACCCCATCGGGGAAGCAAAAGGAACTGACTAGTGTGCCTGTATTGAGAAGGGTCCTTACCTGGAGGGCAGAGTGGCACCGGGACCGGTGTGGACTCACTAAGGCAGGAGCACTAGGTTCTGAGTCCTGGCTTGAGTTTTTGCCAAGTTTAAGTCCCTTAAACTCTTCAAATTCAGCTTTTCAGTCTTAAAAATAAGAAGATTGAAATTGATCATTAAAATGCCTCCAACTCTGATGCTATAGCTGATTAAATTCAATAGCAATTACATGTGAAAACATTTTATACAGTTGGAGATTATTAATCTTTGTTTTTCATTTACCACTTTTTCAGACTGAAAGGTCTCAAGTGAAAACACACCAAGCCACAAAACTAAAAGCTTTATTTTCCAAGTGAGGAAAACAGTGGCCTCTTCTATTGGGTCTTTGTATCCTTCTACTCTGCCTTTTACATTTAAGCCAGTGACTTTCTAAGTCACCAGAAGTCTTCCCCTGTGGTTTATTCGACTGCTTTCATGTGGGCATCACTAGATCCAGTGTTATCTGATTAGTCTTCAATCTGGTGCGCACACACCGCCCAAACAATCTTCTGAGGGCACACATACCATCATGAATTTGCCTTAATCCTGTCCGTCCTCCCTGAATTATTTGCCATGGGAGTGGCTCCTTTGTATTGCCTGGATTGAGGATTTGCTATTCTCCCTCCCTCAAATCTCGATTGCAAGCTGGGCATGGTGGCACATGCCTGTAATCCCAGTACTTGAGAGGCTGAGACAGGAGGATCACAAGTTTGAAGCCAGCCTCAGCAACTTAGTGAGACTCTCCTCAACATAGAAAGACCCTGTTTCCAAATAAAAAATAAAATAGGGCTGGGAGTGTAGTTCAAAAGTAGAATGTCCCTGGGTTCAATTCCTAGCACCTCCCTCAAAATCTCTACTGAATTTTTAGTGGATCTTTTCAGATTGCCCTTTTTTCATATAAAATCAAGCAAAATAGGAACCTCAGGCAAATCGTGTTAAGTTCCCAAGGCAGCTGCCTTGTATCTTAAAGCCAGGTTGAAATAGTGAATAAGCGAGGCCAAATGTTCTATACTGCACTTTTATGCAGTTGCTATGGAGAGTATCAACATATTTAATACAGATTAAAAGTGTTTCTCTAAAAATTTTCAAGCAATTTAGCATGGCATCAGCTTGCTCAAACATGAGTGTATCTTTCAGTTTTCTCAGACTGGAGAACATTGCATTCTTAACGTGCTATATTTACATTTTACCTTCTTTATGTATTGTGTTGAACACTCACAAGAGATCTTTACAGTGGTTACTTTATTTGCTTTCATTTTATTTTCTTTATAACCTGATTTTCCTCTCCTGTCCACCTGACGATTTTTGAATTGTTTGTCTGTATATAGCTATAGACATAGATGCTACTGGCTTAGATGCAGAAGAAAATGATATTCCAGCAAACCACCGCTCCCCTAAACCCAGTGCAAACAGTGTAACGTCACCCCACTCCAAAGAGAAAAGAATGCCCTTCTTTAAGAAGGTAACATGACCTTCCCAGCTCCCATTGTCCACCCGCTCAACTGCACTGCGTCACTTTTCTAGTCCTGTTGACTGTCTGCGTCCTTTGACAAGCCAATAACACGCATGCTCTGTTATTCTTTGTTTCTTTTCCATGCTGCTGTAGCTAAGCAGAAGCAGAAATCGGTAAGTTTACATTGACATAAGCTGTGTTTATCCTGCCACTGGCATCATTAGCATCAATTCCCACCATTTATTATTAAATACCATCATTTTTGTCCTAAGAACAGAACCTAGCGACAGCTGATTGCATTTATGCATTCCAAACCAACTAAATTCAGTGAGTGACCCTTTAAAACACCATTACAGTACTTATCCTTTTTGATGGAATACTATCTACCACCAAGGGAGTTTGTCTCAACACTCAAGGATGTCCAACACTGGCAATTCCATATAATGCACCTCAATTGTGCATGCTTATTCTGTCTGTCTTTGTCTCTTTTCTTTTTTCCAGAAATTTAACTTATAATCAAGCATATTAAAGCAGTTACTAGAGTCTGATTTATGATATCCAGATACATAGCTTGTGCTAAAAACAAGATGATTCAATTTTTAATTTAGTCAGTATTTAAACTTCTGATCCACTAGGTGCAAAATCTGCAGATGAACAAGACCAGTGGAAAACTGCAGGCTTGTTTTGGCGGTTTACTGTGAGTTTTTCCTCTTGTCATATATAAATACTCTCCCGATGTTCTTGCCTTCTCCATCAGTCAGATTTCAGCATCTCACCTGTTGGACAGTGGGGCTGGTGGCCGTGCGCAGAGCCCTTGCCTGGCCAACCAAGATGCTAGACGCTGATGAAACTCGCCCCCTGGCTGGAAACGCCAGGGAAAGCCCGAGCGCCCTTTACACCAGACAGTGTGTTTACTTCCAGTATGTTTGGTAGCTTCAAAGTATTTTTCAAGGAACACCCCTCTCCTCCAATTTCCATTTTTTTTCCTCCACTTCTTTTATAAATCATTTTCCAGAAGCGACTTTTCTGTCTTGCAGACTCAGACTCCCTAATGTCACCAAGTCTGACACAACCCTGGGTATACTGCGACATGCATATATGAAGTAAAGTTCTACTCTACGCCCCAAACTTTCTCAATATTGTAATCTTTTCCTCTGCAAAAAAGTATTATGCTCTGCAGAGGGACTCTAAGGTCATTAATAAGGTCTCAGATACTGTATCCTAAACTGTCTTTTTTTTTTTTTTGTAAATTAATTATGGTTACTTTAAGAAAGGAAAACCTCAGAACCCTATGCAATACTTAAAGACACCTGAATTTTTGTGTTAACACAGGAAGCCCCAGTGGTTATTCAGCCACAGCAGCAGGCTTCTCTCTGGCCCGCCCTATCTTAGCACCACAGCTAAAGCTTGCAGCCAAGTGACCAGCAGTGTCCTTAGCTTAGAAACTTGGAAAATCAGCATTGCTAAGCCACTCTGGACTTTATAGAGCAGGAATGCCCACTCAAAGTACATTAATCAAAATAGTGTTTTGAAGTATGTTTTCCTCTACAATTTTTCCACTAAATTATTCAAGCAAAACAGGGTTAGCCAGAAAGGGTATAAAAATGTTGTAGTCGTTATCAGTAGGGCACAAAGCACCAATATTCCATCAAATAAGGTAATTTCTGTAGCTACCCTATTGATTAAGAAGCTGATTGATTACCAGCATGGGTAACCCTTTTACTAGTTGGCAGTCTCAGACTGAAGGAACCAAAGACCTGTAAAATACCAAGCCACTTAAGACTTAAAGACTTGAAATAAAGTTTCTTGGTAGCTATTACAAAAATGCATGCAATTTCTATTCCTAATTATAATGGTGGAAAGGTGTTCTTATACTGCATAGCTATAAGGACTTGGCTTCTAAACAAAAGCATGATCCTAGATGGTATAAAAATGTCGTCAATTTAATAAATATGCTTATGATGCCTTCGGCACTGCTATTCATTCTTATGTTATCGATCATATGGTAAACTTCAATGTAGAGTTCAGAAAAAAAAGGAAAACAGCCTGAGATTCAATGAGGAGATTGTTTTCTGTGTCTTAGGTAGGTTGCTTTTCCAGTGGTGCTTGTGTGGCATTCGTGCTGTCACTGTATTATGTCTGTCCTTTTTTATTTTTGTTCAAAAATGTATTCTACCTTTATTGTGTCTATTAAAATCAATTTTGAGTGGTAGGTAAAATTTTAAGCAGTAATGTGTGACAGCATAGTCACACAACAATATTTTTTCCCTTGTATTTTTTTTTTTTTACAACTACTGGCGAAATCTCAGATGGAAGAGGCCTTTTTTTTTTTTTTTTGGTGGTACTGGGGATTGAACCTAGAGGTATTCTACCTCTGAGCTACACCCCAGCCCTATTTTTATTCTTTATTTTTGAAACGGGGTTTCACTAAATTGAAGAGGGTCTCATTAAGTAGCTGAGGCTGGCTGCGAACCTGTGATCTTCCTGTCTCAGCCTCCCAAGTACTGGGATTACAAGGGTGTGCCACCACAGCCGGAGATGGAAGCTTTTTAATTTGAAGTGCTTTTTAATTCTCCCTGTAAGCAACTTAAATTTGAAGGAAGCCAGGTTTATAAGAAGCCATTTTAAGCAACAATAAGATGTCTTTCCATGACAGGCTAATGCAAAAATTACATTCACATTTGCACATCAGTTTATTAAATTCCTAACAGTTTAAACAGCATCTTTCTTTTGGTGTATGTGATTCTTAAAACATATATTTTCATATATTCCTTAATACAGAAAGGATCATATAGAGAAAAATAGTCATAAGAACAATTCACTTGTCACAGTATATAAGGCCCTATCTACTGTTCTTTTGCATTTTTTAGAAAAAGGTTATTTCTGGGTCAATTTAATATTTTGTTATTAAAATAATATAATCTACAAATACAGTCAAACACATTAGCCTTATTAGAACCAAAGAAATTAGGTATTATCTAATTTTCTTGGAAAGTTTTACTTGAGTCAAGCACAAAAGTATTGATAGTTTTAGAAACTGCAACAAGATTTATCTCATCCTCTTGCTCTTCTAAACAGAAATGATTACAGAAAGATATGAATCAGTTATGTAACAGAAACACTAGCTAACTGCATTTGAAATGCATATTAGATATGCAAATCAATAATGTACCCTTTGAGGCCACTGAAGCATGGCTGAGTGTATTATCACATGTTAATCACCTTTCCTCTGAGACACAAATCTTACATTTATGTTTTCAAACACCAACACATAGGAACCCAAACTCCAAAAGCATTAATAATGAGGATAGGAACAGTGATCATAATTATTATTTACTGGCACATGCCTGCATACACCAATTTAAACTGTCACAATAAAACAGAATTTTCAAGTATTCAGTAGTGAGAGTAACAATGTTTTGAAATTAGGTTTGATGCAGGTAAGACAAACATCTAGAATGCAAAGAAAGATCTGGAATCTTGTTTTCTGCCATGATTAGCTAGGATAGGTCCGATCATCTCAAGTTCTCAAAAACTTCAAATGCACCTAAAAAGCAGCATTAACTCCCAGTCAAGCCTAGAGCGCCTGTTCTGCATGAGGCATGCTTCTGTTTGTTCTACCAACTAGTTTTGTTCAAAAGCAGCACACTTCCTGCTTTCGGAACTAATGCAACATTAGCGTTTCTTGATACTGAGAAGAGTGAGAAAACCTATAGACCACTCATTCACTTGAAAACTTTAGGAAAATAAACCCATAGATCTTTGATTGTGTTTTTCTAGAAATAAGGCAAGCAGAAAAAAAAATTTTTTTTTTAATGTGTGGAAAGCCAGTGCCTCATCTTATAGCATTCAGAGAAAAGTTATCTTATTAAAATGTGTAAGTCTCCCCTGTCCGTGAAATGCCTAAACATCTCTCCTCTCTCTGCAGACAGAGCATACTCCTCCTTACGACGTAGTCCCTTCCATGCGGCCGGTGGTCCTAGTGGGCCCCTCTCTGAAGGGGTATGAGGTGAGTGGCCTCCACCCCGGGCAGCACACTTGACCTTCACGTGCTAAACTGCTCTGTGACTCAATGAACTCTAGAATTTGAAGTTAAAGAGCATATAGCAAAAAAGCCTATTGTTTTTCAAACTGATAGATATCGCTTACTGTTTTGTTTTCCTGGCTGTTGCTTTGGAGATTTCTGCTAGCTACAATTTACTCAGTCCAGGAAATCATATCAATGTAGAATAATTAAAACCGCTAAAACATCACGATGAGTTCAGGGAATACCGCTGTTTTAACTGTCATTGTATTGGGGCTCAGAAGCAGAAAAGGTAATAACTTCACACACTTCTTTTTCCCAAGTGCAAAGCTCAGGTTTGCAAATGTTCCTATGAGAAGCAAAATTGTTTTATCATAAATAGTAATGCTCTTAGCATAAACAGTAATATTTTTACATTTTAATGTATTGTTTGCTCAATTACAGGTCACAGACATGATGCAGAAGGCATTGTTTGATTTTTTAAAGCACAGATTTGAAGGACGGTGAGTCTTTCAGAAGCCTGGGTTTTGTGGATTTTATCCTGATAGTGACTAAGCCCCTGTGAGACAGGCACATGACCCCCAAAGAAAACTGCTTCTTGATGTCCCCGTGATGACAGAAAATAAGTAAACACTTGTCATGTTTGCTTTGCACATCTGCAACCCTGGAAAAGCCAGTTCCTGGACTTGCCCCCTTAAGCTGAACTTGGCCCAGCTCTGCTGACTAGCTGTACCCACAATGCACCATCAGCCGGCCCCTCTTGCAGCCGACACTGTAGCTACATATCTTTCACTCAGTCTCCCATTCTTACAAAAGACTTTTGTGCCATCTCCTCTCTCCTTAACCCTTCAACACCCTCTTCTCATCTTACTCTCTCCCTATAAAGCTGTGTTCTTGCATTGCTGAGATAATAGGGGCAAACAAGCTGGGCGTGGTGGTGCGCACCTGTAATCTCAGTACTTGGGAGGCTGAGACAGGAGGGTTGCAGGCTCAGAGCCAGACTCAGAAACTTAGCAACTTAGTGAGACCCTGTTTCAAAACAAAAAAATAAATAAAATAGAGCTGGGGGTGTAGCTCAGAGATAGAATGCCCCTGGGTTAAATCTCTAGTACCATCCAAAAAAAAGGGACAAATAGGAGAATATCCGAGTTCCTACCACCACAACTAGCCCTGCTTGTATGTTTGCCTGAATGTGCTGCTTACCCCCTGCTATGGTGTTCCTGGCAATAGCCATCCCACCCCACAGCTACCTGAGCACCAACCCCCACTCCCCATTCCAACTACCTAGACACAGCCGCCAGCGTCCTTCCTCTCCGGTCGCTGGCATTTCCTGTGCTGATGGACACATGAACGCACTTCTTTCCTGCGGTCCCATTGTTCTCCTCTTTACAGCAAAGCTCCCTGAAATGGTTGTGTCTGCTCAATTCTCCTCCCACTCCCGACGCTTGGCTTTCACCCACGCTGCTTGACCATGAGCCACAGACGCCATGGTGGGCTACTCTGGTCCCTTTTAGATCCTCTTTTGTTTGGCTTCTGGCAGCGGGACTTCTTGGGGAGCCCAGAGATGAGCCCTCTATCTTTTATCTCTTTCACCTACAGCCACTCTTTTGACGTCAGACTATTTTTTGGTACTGGAGCTTGAATTTGGGGGCATTCTACCTCCTAGCGACACCCCCAGCCCGTTTTTTATGTTTTGTTTTGAAACAAGGTCTTGCTAGGTTTCTGAGTCTTGCTATGGTGCTGAAGCTGACCTTGAACCGGAGATCCTCCTGTTTCAGCTTCCCAAGTACTGGGATTATAGGTGTGGGCCACCATGCCTGGCTGGTGTCAGACCTTAAATATTATTCCTTTGCTGGTTTTCTCTCTATACACACATATCCAGCACCATCACTAAGATGTCCACTGGCCTTCTCAAACTTAGCCTCCACCTTCCGCCCATGCATAGTCTTATGTGTCTGAATTAATAGCTTCTTCATCTGTCAGTCCTCAAACTCTCCAGCCCCATATCATGGAATTATCCTTGACTGTTCTTTCTCACATCCTATAGCCAAGTGCTGTTGTCTTTATCCTCAAACTATATCCATAATCTAACAACTTTGCACGCCTCCTCTGCGGTCTGTCTTTTTGGTCGGAAACACCACACTCTCTTCCCTGGACTCATCTCCTGGTTTCTTTCATTGCTTCTTTGAAGTCTGTTTTCAAGCTAGCAGCCAGAATGACCCTGATGAACGGTGGCCGGAACCCATCCCTCCTTTGTGCAGAACCAGCCAGTGACTTTCTACTCAGATTGAAAGCCAAAGTCCTAGCCAGGCGTGTGGTGGTGCACGCCTGCGACTCCAGTACTTGGCTGAGAGACGAGGATCTCAGGTTTAAGGCCAAACTCAGCAACTTAGTGAGGTCCTCATAAACTTAGCGAGACCCTGTTCCAAACTAAAAATTAAAATAGAGCTGGGCATGTAGCTCAGAGGTAGAATGACTCTAGGTTCAATCTCTAGTACAAGGAGGGAAAGGGGAAAGGGAAAGTCCTCAGTGGCCCGTGTGACCTTCCACTTCCAACCTCTACCTCTGACTCCCTCACCCCGCCCCTCTGCTCACTGAGTTCTGCTTCCTTGTTCCTTGAGTGCCCACAGACAGCCAAGATTCACATCCACATAGGCCTTGGCACTTCGCGGTTCCCTCTGCTAGGAAGACTTCTCTTAAATATTCCGCGTGGCAATATGTGGGCACATATTCCTGCTCTTCTCTGTATTTTTCTGGTGCTCTTTTAGGTATTTTACTTATTTTGTTTGTGGCTATTCTCCAATAACAAGACCATCAGCTGCCCGAGGCAGGGGCTTCCGCATTTGCTCGTGAACGCTATGCTCTCACTGCTCCGAGCAGCGCTCCACAGGATGGATGAGCGCACGAGGGCCACACCCGGTGTCTGCTGTGGCCTCTGCTAGGAAAACGCAGATGCAGAAGACCCTGGCTCTGCCTAAGAAGGGCTCATATGTAAACCATAAACTGAAACTTTGAGCAATACAAAGGAATGTAATGAAAGGACAGCTTAGCATGTATATGTAGAAGGCACAGGTAGCATAAAGAGAGGGGGGTTGACAAATCTTTACTAAGTATATGGTTCGTGCCAGGCATAGTGGGGAGCAAACTCAGACAAGCACCCTGCCTCACGGAGCCCACGCATGGTCACTGAATGGCAGCCCTGAATCAAACAATCAAGCGGTGGCCAGAAACTCCAAAATTTAAACTAAGAATAGATCAGAGGGCATCTGGGAGCATGCAAGTGCGCGTATACATTCGTGCATTTGAAGGAAATAGGTTTAACAATAGGACAATGGAAGGTATTCGTCAGCTTCACTGTTCTTTCAGATTTCTTAATATATTGTTTTCTGGACCATATCTACTCCCCCAAGCATTCTAACCTATATTGACGTTCTGTGTGTGTGGAGGGGGGCTTTCTGGGGATTGAACCCAGGGGTGTTCTACCTCAAACTACATTCCCACCCCTATTTCTTTTCTTTTTTTTTTTTTTTTTTGTGTGTGTGTGTGTGTGTGTGGTACTGGGGATTGAACTCAGGGGCGTTCTACCTTTGAGCTATATCCCCAGCCCTATTTTTTATTCTTTATTTTGAAAGAGTGCCTTACTAGGTAGCTGAGGCTGGCCGCGAACCTGGATCCTCCGGTCTCAGCCTCCCAAATGCTGGGATTACAAGCGTGCACCACCATGCCCAGCTCCCTATTTCATTTTTGAAGGGAGGCTCTGTGGAGGGTCTCACTAAGTTGCAAAGGGCCTCACTAAGTTGCTGAGGCTGACTGCAAACCTTCGATCCTCCTGTCTCAGCCTCCCAAGTACTGAGATTATAGGCCTGCACCATCATGCCCAGCTTTATATTGACTTTTGACAGAGGAGGTAAGAGTAGGGAGAGAAATTTTTATAGCAAGAGAGTTATTAATAAGTGGTCAAGTAAAAGACTAAAAAGAATAGAAGAAAACAGAAACCATGTTTCAAGATACAAAAAGAATATATTCAAGGTCTACTTAACCAAATGTTCCTCATTAGATGTTTTTTATGTTCCATAACTTTATGAAATATGTTTTAGTTCGTGCTAGGAAATATAGCTTTTGGCTTGGCCTAAGACTAGCAGGTACTGGCCAAGTATAAAAGGCATACCTCTAATCTCCCCAATTTAGTTTTGTTTCTTTATTCTTGGCTCTGTCATTTGTCACAATTTGGAATTGTCTCCATGAGCATGCATTCCTAAAAAATACTGTTGGTGAAAAAGTTAACCCACTGCCCTTTACTAAAAGGACAAAGAATGGAATGGAATTTCCTGACTTACCACTTCTATTTAACCTGAGTACATTTTGAACTTGGAAGAGTTCAGCCAGGTTGTGTATCTCGGACTGAGGTTCTATAGTACCAGCCTTTCAGAATGATTTCATTTAGGAACAAATAAAGAATCTGAGTGTTGGATCAGTCTATTGCTTCTGACCAGAAGTAATTTTCATATGACTTTCCTAATGGGCATGCCATGGCCCATCTTGAGTTATAGAGTTGTATATTTTAGGTTGTGACTGCCAGTTAAAGGTCATTAAAGGAA
>PVLC010037584.1:0-15178 GCA_004027655.1 Graphiurus murinus
CCCTGGGTTCAATCCTTAGAAACAAACCCACACATACACAAAAAGTCAAAATATGTATCCAAACCCTTTTCACTTAATTTTTATTCATTAGCATTGTCCTAAAATATACTAAATAGAAATTAAAATGCTCTTCTTAATAACACATTATAATGCCTTTTATTAAACAATACCATAAAATAGCTTCATACATGTGCATGTACATGTATACACACAGAGACAGCAAAGCACAAAGGAAAGGTTATGTTTTTTCTATTTCCATTCTCTTAGTTAACATGGAGATCACATGATAAGCTACATTAATTCCTTCTAAGCCAAATCTTCAGCTTGGGCTAGTCTTACAATTGTGATATATAAATGACTTTCGGATCTTTCAGTGGTGTTAAAGGGAAACAAAGTTAGAAATAAAATGCATGAGTCACAGAGCCTAGTATATTTCATTGGGGGGAAAAAGTCTCTGGAACAATATAGCAGGCTCCACTCTGGGAAATATGCAGGCTGGTAGGGCTGAGTATCACTTGACACCTATGGGGACCAATGTGCCTGAGTATGGCATTGGTAGGGCCGTAATAAGGGCAACCTTCTCCTATACTTAAATGTTAAGTCATTAAAAACAAACCTCTTCATCAGATGCGCCATGGACTCTCACTCATCCCATGGTTTTGTACAACCATCCCACACCATAGACCACTCACACCCCCTTTTCACAGACCCTTACAGAGAAGCTGCTCTTCACTTGAGGGAATAATTGGCTGTCTAGAGTTTCTCAAGATAAATAAACTAATAGTGTTTGCCTTAAGCCTACTGCACAACAATTATAAGTAAATTTAAATGTGTCATACAATGAACAATTCAATAATCTCCAAATCCAATTTCATGTATCCAAAGTCTTAAAAATTTAATCCCAATGTACTATCCTCCAGATTAATCTTCCTAACACTTCATTTCAATCTTACACCCCGTATTCAAATCTCTTCAACAATGTGCTCCATCTGTACCCCTTGACTCCCACATACAGAGCTACTAGCTAGAAAATGAAATCAGTACTCCAGAAGATCATGAAAAAGTAGTCAATCTAAGTTCCCAGAATTGCTTCTCTTAATGTTGCTGTGAGAATGACCCTGGAGGAAAAGAACTGTATAATTTCTTTCTTTTCTTCTTCTTCTTATTGGTGCATTGTAATCATACATCTTTGTTAGGTACAAACTAGTAAAGACATACATGCACACATCTCTCATTTAACTCTTCCCCAATTCTCACCCCACTTTCCCCCCTCTTTCCTTCTCAAGTTTAGTTAAGTGATTGACTTTGATATGACTTTCTCAGTTCAGCATCTCTCCAGAGGCCTTAAACATAATACACCCTAATTAGTACTTGAAAATATTTGTCTTTTCAATATTTTTTTCATATATTATTTTAAAAAATTGTTAAGTTACTTATTTGGAATCAAAATACCTTTGAAACTCATTTATCCCATGATTCTAAAATGCTAGTATATTTAAATATGTATCTCTGCTTCTTCTGTGCAATGCCACATTCTTTTGAATTCACAGAATTCGTCTTTAGCTTTCCGTGCCTCATGAAAAGAGGGAGAACATCTGCTGAGCTTGGCACTGGGAGAGTTACTCAAGTCCGGAACTTTCACAACAGAAACATTGTCTTTTCTTCTGCCCTTAGACAGTTCAGCTGGTTCTTTTCAATACAATTTAGTCATTACACTCTTTAAGAGCCACAGAACTATCCCCATAGGGATTTTTTTTTTACTTTCTCTACCCTAAGAATAAAGAGCAGTCAGTGTTTTCTCTGAACATTTTCCATATTATAAAAAATTCCTAGTATTTCCTTCCAATTAGCATAAGCTATACCACAATTATATTGATTTCTTATTGAAAAATAAAAATTATTTTCAACATTTTAACTTTAAGGGATTCAAAGGAATTGTTTATTTTTTGAGTCAAAGTAAAAATGGTAATTAGCTAGGTAGTGTACAAATTGAATAGTGATGAAAGACTATAATAAACAACTAACTATATACTGAAAAAATATCTAGATAAAATAGCAAAACTTCTGAAAAAATTTAAGCAAGATAAAATTACATAATTTAGAGACATTCTCTGACACTATCTGCCAAGACCAAGGAGAGAAAAGAAATAAAATGAAAATAGAGTAAAAACAAAATATGTCTTTCTGCCTCTGGACACCCACTTCAGTGAAAATGACAAAATTTCATAGAGACATAGAGGAGAAAGTAGAAATCCCAAGGCCTGGGATTGTTCTGAATCTTAACTTTTTTAAAACACAAGGAAAATATAATGCTGAAAAATAGAAGATGAAGCTAAGATTTGTAATCTCTCAAATTAATATAATCAAAACAACTGACTCATTTTACAGTATGTTAATTTGAAAGATAACTTGAATATTCAATATTTATACGAATAGTATGATCATAGAAGTAATTTAATTAATATAAACTGAATTATAATAAATTCATCTTATTTATGAATACTATTTATTTGGGATAGCGTAGGCATTTCTGTGTAATGTGTGTGTCACTCTTTGTATTTTATACCCCAAAACTGTTATTTTATTCTCATGGCATCTCAAAAGCACTATAAAAACCATATGAACTAAGTCACACAATTGTCTGCAGCTCTTCTCCAAAGGCATTGATTAAAAGCCAAGTGGTGCTGGGCGTGGTGGCGCACGCTTGTAATCCCAGCATTCAGGAGGCTGAGACCAGAGGATCCAGGTTCATGGCCAGCCTCAGCTACCTAGTGAGGCACTCTGCAACTTAGTGAGACCCGGTTTCAAAATAAAGAATAAAAAATAGGGCTGGGGGTGTAGCTCGGAGGTAAAATGCCCTTGAGTTCAATCCCCAGTACAGCAAAAAAATAAAACTAAAAAAAACTAAAAAAAAACTGCCACACTGCTTCACTGTTTAAAAAAAAAAAAAAAGCAAAAAAGCCAAGTGGTAATTTATCCCAATGTATCAGGAAATGATTCTTCTGTTTCATTTTTTGTGGTTATAATGGCTTTATAAATATTCGTAAGACACCAGAGTGTAAACATTACATTTAATATATTTTCATCCTCCTATCCCGATTTTTATACTGGAGTAATAATGAGAGGCAGATTATTTTTATTTCATTCCCCAAAGTTATATTTAAACTATACAAGCAATACACCGAGGCATTAAATCTCCACATAAAATGCACAAGCTACATATGTGGTTGTCGCCAAATTAATCCTGCTAAGTGGGAAACATTAAAGAAAACCTGAAAGCAAAGAAAAAATTTAAAAGATAGGCTTTATAGATTTTATTTCAAATTGTCTGAATGAATAATGAAGGCAATAAAATGGCCCTTAACATACTCAGTGAATTTTCATCCATCACTTCTTAAAGTGTCTGTAACTACAAATTACTAGCTTATTTCTGATAGAAAATTGTTATTTGAAGAACCAGGTCCTCCATGATAGCATTTTAAAGCCAACATAATTTGGGGTTACTCTATATAGAAGAGATGGATCATACAGTTGGGAGTTTTGTGTACAGATATGGATGGAGTTAGAGAAACCAGGCTGAAGGAGGCGATTGATCGAGCAAAGGAAGTTTCTGGATCTGGGTAAATTATCTCCTAGATTGTGTGAAAAATGTACAGAAAAGATCTACCTAATACCAAATCGATCATTCAGAATGTCCAAAAGATAGGAAAGGTGTCAGAAGATGGGGAAGAGACCAAGAAGATAATTTTCTAAATGATGTAAAAAGTGAAAACTTGACAGCGACCCTTCCAAAGAATATTACAATAGATTTTTTTGACAGATGATCTGAAAACTTAGATGAAAAACACTCACTTGTCACTAGAAATACATGTCAGTTTACTAAAAACAAGTCAGTAACTTCACTCTCTACTTTGCTGAGTTTATCTCAAAAGCAGAGCCAGATTAGCAGCTTTCATTTGAATCTTTGGACTCAGAAAATCATGGAAAGAAGATAAAATGACCTAAAAGAGGTTCATGAGCAGAATCAAGAAATGTATTTTTCTCCAGTAAAGATGTTAGTACTATATAAGAAATAAGATGCAGGATTTTTATGAAGACATGTTTGAGATCACAGGGCATTCTTCAAAGAACTTTAACAACATGTGGTTGAAGAAGTAAAAACATATTTCTCTGGCATATAGATGAAGTAGCACATTATAGATATTATTTCATTCAACTAAGATCCACATTCTGGAAAATGGTTCAGGAACCTTCATTCTTGATGAGATTTAAAAGCTATTATTCCCTCACTAAATATTTACACATTTTAATAAGTTTAAGTTAAATGTTCACTAAGGTTTAAAATGAGTTAGCCTAAGTTGATGATAGCTTTAGGAGTTACCTTGCTTTGCCATCTTCTCCCCAGTTCTAACTTCACTAGAAGCTAGAAATGATCAAAAATAACTTCATGATGACTTTTACTCAGCCATAAAAAGAATGAAATTATGTAATTTACAGAAAAATGGATGAAATAGAGAACATCATGCTAACTGAGATTAACCAGACTTAGAAAATCAAGGGCCACATGTCTTCTCTCATGTGTGGAAGATATACAGAAAAAAAGAAATAATGGAACTACGAAAATTAGGAAAGAGATTAGTCCAATAGTCAAAGAGTATGGGGAACGAAGGGGAAGGAAATGGGATGTTTTGGAAAGAAAACAAGCCAAATAATGTTATATGCATATATGAATGTATCACTATGAATCTCACTATCATGCACAATGACAATGCAGTAATAATTTTGAAATAGCATAAAAAGGAATCACCCCATGGGATTTATATCTCAATTTCTCCTCAATCTGAATGTTGGTACAAGTTATAAAGTTTTGGAAACTCTTCTATATCCCAAAGGTTAAGAAACCTATTAAAATGGGAAGGGTTAATTAATAAAGTCCATAAAGTTTGACTGTTGGTTAGAAAATGTGCTACAAAATAAAGCAAATAAAGAAAACATTTATACAACCAACCTGATTTTATCTGTATCAGAAGCATAGTGTCATCCTTTTCATTTTTATTTGCTTGATTGAATTCCACTGACAAAATATGTGAGAATCACTAATTTCTTCAGAAGCATCATCATTTAAGAAAAGCATAACTATAAAAATGTTGAATAAATGCACAATAACCAAACCCAAGATGAATACATTTAAATCAATTTATTAGATTACTCATTTTAAAATTAAATAATAAACACAGTAACTAAATGCATATACACAAGTCAAACTTAAAAACTACTGATTCCATTCACTCAAATTTGTCTGCCAATGAATATGTTAGACATTAACCAAGTTTAATTTGAATCTTGTATCTCCAGACTTTTTCAAAGAATGTGAATCTGGTTATTAATATAACATGTGTGCAGTATCCTTTCTTATACATTATCACTTGTTGCTTAAACCATGATTCAAAGGCAGGGTTTGGAATAGGGTTGGGCTTAGCTATTTGATCTTCAAGAACACTGATAATATCAAGGGACTAGGCCTTCCTTAGCCTTTTTTTTTTTTTTTTCCTTTTTGACTCTTGGTAGGGAGACATAGAGGACATCTCTGTTTTCCCTCTAATTTAATCTGGGTATTGTAGAAAATACAAAGTAGTATATAACATCGCTATCAGAAGGAAAGCAATAGCTTTTCTCTATAGAATGACAAAAATATATAGCTGTTGGACCTAAGGATCTTAGTCCCCTAAACAGTTCCTTTAAAGGACGATAACTCACTCATCATGAGTAAGCTGTAAGGAGGTAACATTGGCTGCCTGAAGTCATGCTTACTGTCTTTTAAGATGTGGATGTGAATAGTTAAAAGGAAAGATGAAAAATGACAGAACATAAGATAGCATCCTAGGTAACAAAACAACAGTCACATGAATATTTTTATTCTTCCTCCCCTGACCTGTAATTATACTACTTGATTGTTTTTCATCTTTTCAATTCATCATGATTTTCTGTCTTTCCCAACACTCTTCTCATTTTCCTTCCTTAAACGTCTTCATTATTTTTAGTGTTTTTGAGCTGTAGCCCTTGGCTTCTTGTTTCATTTGTCTTTCACTTAATTTCCATCTTCTATCTTTCCCTATCTACCATTCCCCCCCAAATCCTGAAATCCTTCTCCTTTGCTTCAGTCACCCAAGGTGGTTTACAAAACCCCTCAACTTGTTCTTTTACATTCAGCTCACTTCCTTGCTCTGCAGGGGACCTGGCTCTGCTCTGCTTCCTCTTCTACACTGTTTTCTCTCATACCACTGGGCCCTGGTATGAGAAGCAAGGTATTCCTTCATTTCCAACTTGTACAACATTCACTTTTCCCTTTTAACAGAAACTCCTGCCCTGACCATTGTTATGCTTCCTTGAGTCCCAAGTCATTCATTTAATTTCTGTGGAATCCCACTGTCATTATTATTTGTGAATTCCACATGCAAATAGATTAATGTCAGCATTCTGGACTCTCCATTACTTGAATTTCTCTCCTCTAATGATCTTATATGCTTTGCTCATTTATCCGTTCATTTGTATAATCATATTCCAAACTTTGTCATTACCACTACCCATCTTTCAGAAATTCAGTTCCATGTATCCCACACTCTGACAGCTCCTCATATCCATCCAACTCACACACTGCATCATTCTTTTCACTTTCCATCCCCAGCTGAAATTCTGTGGTCAATTACTATATATTTATTCCTTCATACACACTCTGTTCCTTACACCCACTCTGTCCCTTACACCTCTCTCTCTCCCTCTCTCTCTCTCTCTCTCTCTCTCTCTTTTCCTGACACTCGACAAAACTAACATCCTGGCTAAATCAGTCTTTCCATTTATTTCATCTTCCTATGCCTGTTGCCTCATCAAGAGCATCCCACTAGAATTTCTTGCCTCTCTTCCTCTTCATCAATAATTCACCTTTACTGGCTCATCCTTCTCAACCTACAAATTCATTCTTCATTTTGTCTTAAAAAATACTTCCCTTTACACTCCTTCTCAATTAACTTTCTCTACTACTTTTGTGAAATCTTTCTTGTTAAAACCCTCCAGAAGAGTAGTCAATATTTTTGGCCTGAAATTCCTGTCCTTTATTTTATCTTAGGTCCACTACAGGATTCCCCCACCCCCCACTAAAGTGCACAAAAATAATTTCTTCCTAGTTCATTAATCACTCCATATTGAAAAATCTGATGGTAAGTACCCACACCTGATCTTACATGACCCATCAGAAGTGTTTTCCACAGTTCATCACTTTCTCCTTGATATACTTTCTTCTCTTGGGCTTTAGGATATCACAGATTATTGGTTTTCTCACAATCATTTCTTCTTGGTCTCCTGTCCTGGTGCTGCCTCTTTTCCTTGATCTTTAAATATTGAAAAGTTATAGGACTCAGGTCCTAGATCTTTTTTGTCTTCTATATCTACACACATTTTTTATCCAGCATCTATTAATTCTATCTGCACCCAACTGCCTACTGGTCATCTCCACATGAATATCTAATATATAGTGCAAATCTAATATGGCTCAAACTGAATTCTTGAGCCAGACATCCACATCTCAGCTGATAGTGACACTATTTTCCAGTTGCTCAGGTCAAAATCATTGCAGTCACCTGAAATTCTTCTCCTTCTGTCACATCTCCACAAAACCTGGTGGCTCTACTTTGTAAAATCTACAAATCTGATCCTCACTTATCCCTCAACTGCCACTGCATTACTATCGTAGTTTTTTTCTGTCATTTTCTTTTAACTCTTACCCTTTATGTATACTATCAAATGATCATTGTGAAAATTTTAAAGTGGAAATCAGACCACAGTTAAGATTCCACTCAAAACCCTCACATGTCTCCATATTTCTCTCTGAGTGGAAATTCTTAAGGGGAAGCTGGGGAAAATGGCACACTTGTGTAACCTCAGTACTTGGGAGGCTGAGACAGGAGGATCATGGGTTCAGGGCCAGCCCCAGAAACTTAGCAAGGCCCTCAGTAACTTAGGAAGGCCCTGTTTCAAAATAAAAAGTAAAAAAGGGATGGGAGTATAGCTCAGAGGTAGAATGCCCTTGGGTTAGATCTCAGGTACTACACACACAAAAAGAAATCCTTAAGGGGGCCTATAGCTCTGCATCGCCTGCCTGCTATCTCCTCCCTCATACAGAGTTATCTTCTTTAAACTCATCTCATAATTTTATTCTCTCTCTCTCTCTTCCTCCCTTTCTCTCTCTTCTAGCCACACAAGCCTCTTTGCCCCTCTGATTTTCTCACAGCATTTATCACCTACTAAAATAACATTAATTATTTAATGTACTTATCCACTTGAACTTGAGACTATAATTCTACTTATAATTATTTTTGGAGGGGAGATGAACTATGGAAGGAGAACAGAGAAATAAACACAGCCAATAAAGGTACCTGTATGGGCAGCTGGAGTTAATACTACTTGACACTCTGATAGATAGCATTAAAAAATGCCAACAAGGTGTAAAAGAGCTGTTCCACTCTTTGCCCCACTTCTGTACATTGTTTGAGGGCTTCTCCTGGAAGAATACAAGGGAGCTCTCTGGAAAAATTTGCAGACAGTTGAAATTTGGGTGGAAAGTCCTGGAAACTGTCAGTGCCAAGGGGCTATAAGCAGGACACTAACAGAGTTCTATAAAGTTTGACATTGTTCTCCCTAATATAACACAGGCTCCAAGAGATCAGGAAATGTCATCTACTTAGTTCACAGACATGTTACAATTACCTAAGAACAGTCCCTGACATGCAGCAGGTGCTCAGGAGAGACCCACCAATAGCTAAGTAAATGAATTTACTCATAAATTTCTCTACTTTCTATATGTTGTGATTTCTGGTTTATTTATCTAACTTCTCTTTCCACATGAATATTTCTGCAAGCCTCCTGGCTATGACCATTTGGTGATCCTATAGGCACTTTAAATACTGGATGTGGCAAACTGAGCATGGTAATGTATGACTGTAATCTCAATACCTGGGAAGCTGAGACAAGAGTATCACAGTTTCAAGCCCAGCCTCAGTAATTTAGTGAGAACTTCAGTGACTTAACAAAACCCTGTTTCAGCAACAAGAACAAAAAGGGCTAGAGGTGTAAGTCAGAAATAGAATGTCCCTGGGTTCAATTCCCCCCGCAAAAAAAAAAAAAAAAAAAAATCAAGAAATAAAAATTTGGATGTTGCAAAACACACTGATCTCTACACCACCAACATCAACTTCTTAGATTTTTGTTATTATATCACTTTTTACCCTATTCTTAAGGACAGAAGTCATGGGGTCAGCTTAACTTCTCTGTCATGCACCAATCTGTAAATCTTACTACTGACTACTTTTCTTTCTTAACTACTCTCTAGTTTCACTCAATTATCAATTTATATGTTAGAGGGGCTTCACTGTGTATTTCTTAAGAGTGTCTTTTCTTTCTTTCTGGAGTGAGCCTGATGTTTACTCCTTTAAAAGAAAAATATACGTAATGAATCAAAGCTGTTCTATGATTGATTTATTCAAAATAATAAACACCATATCATATTTTAACTATGCTGATGTAATTGTTTCAAATGAATCACACCTATTCTATCCCCCTTTATTGCCTCCCAGGTGCAGAAAGATTGGTCCTAGTGAGGTCTGATCAAAACCACATTACCTCATTTCAAAGCCATTTGATGATCAGCTTCCTCTCTATTTTACAATAATGTCAACATAGCAACTAAGCAGTAAATGTTCCATTTGGTGAAAAGTGTGTGAAATCTTATAGATCTTAATTTATTATCTAACAAAACTATATAAATAGCAACAATTCATATTACTGCTTCCATGACAGAGTAAAGTATCTTTAATTTTATGTTGGTGGGGTTAGGGCTTCTAGTCTTTTGTAAAGCAGAATTTTATCAAAGGTTTCTCCAAACAAAAAAGCAGTTGTGAAGAGACACACATGATACCTACCTAATGAAGCTTACTGTTGAATAAGAATGATAAGTGACAAACAAACAAATAAATTCATATGTTATTACACAGAATAATTATAGGAAAAAATGAAGGAGGCCTAATTAGATTAGGTGGTTGGAAAAGGTCTCTCTCTAAAGCAGACTTGAGCCTTAAGCCCTAAAGCTTATGAAAAACTAAAAGGCAAATGTTCAGGACACAGGAAAAAAGACCCAAAGACCTTAAATTGGGAAATAATTTATTATGTGTAAGATTCATAGAAAGTTTATATACCCATGGCACAATGAGTCAGGAAAAGAGGGGTATAAAATGGATTCAGAAACAAATATGAAGACTGGAAAAGGCAAACCATAAAAACCTTGGTAAGGAGTTTACATTTTAGTTGTGGTACTGTGATAAGTCATTGAAAATGTCCCAGATAGGGAATTATTTAATCCATGTTATTTACACAATATCACTTTGACATCTGTATGAAAATACATTGTAACAAATCAAGAGGGAAGGCAAGGAGTCACAGGTGGAAGTATCAAATGCACAGCTGAACATTCATGTCTGGAAATACAGGATGTTTTAGCTCAAGCTTCCATAATCAAATACCATAGCTTAAGCCATAGAAGTGTGTGTGTGTGTGTGTGTGTGTGTGTGTGTGTGTGTGTGTGTATGATACTGGGGATTGAACACAGGGGGGTCTTCTATATCCAATCTACACCCCCATCCCTACTTTACTTTTTAAGTTGAAACAGGATCTCACTAAGTTGCTGAAGGCCTCGCTAAATTTCTGAGGCTGGCTTCATACCTGTGATCCTCCTTCTCAGCCTCCCACGTACTGGGATTATAAGTGTGCACCACCATGCCCAGCTAAACAATGGAAATTTATTTATCACCATTTTGGATACCAATAGTCTAAAATCAAGGTCTCAGCAAAGTAGGTTTCACTCTTTGGCTACTTTCCTCTTGGCTTGCAGGTGGCTGTGGTCTCACTGTGTGTTCACATGACATACAAAGACAGAAAGCAAACTCCATAACATCTCTTCTTTAAGGACTTTAATCCCATCAAACCAAAGCTCAATCTTGCACGCCCTCATCTAAACTCGATTACCTCCCAAAGACTCTACCATCAAATATCATCCCCCTTGGAAGTAATGCTTTAACCATACATTTTGAACATAACAAAAAATGAAGTCTGGCTACACATGTAAATTAGAAAGGAAATTAAGAATGTGAGATGTGTGAGATTCCCCAAGGTAAGAAAAGTAGGGTGATTATTTTTGCACCTGTATGATTATATATATAATCACACATATATAATCATACAGGTGCAATGATTCTTGACAAGAAAAGAAAAGCAGGAAAAAGTCAACAAAACAACCAAAGAAAGAGAGAATCAATCTAAACTATTAAAATCAGAAGTGAAAAAGTAGACATCACATCATCACAGACAGTGGGGAAATTCAGAGGATCATCAGAAACTATTTTGAAAATTTGTATTCCAATAAGTTGGAAAACATGGAAGAAATAGACAGATTTCTATATACATACAACCTACGTAAATTGAGCCAAGATAATGTAGAAAACCTAAACTGATCAATAGCAAGTAAAGAGATTTTTAAAAAGGCAATAAATAGCCTGGCTTTCAAAGAAAAGTCCAGGTCCAGATAGATTTCCAGCCGAATTCTCCAAAATTTTTATAGAAAAACTAAACCCAATACTTCACAAGTTATCCTGTGAAGTCAAAAGAGATGGAATTATTTAAAACTCATTCTATGAGGCTGGTATCACATTAATACCAAAACAAAATAAAGATACCTCAAGAAAAGAAAATTATAGACCAATATCACTGATGAACATAGGTGCAAAAATTCTAAACAAAATGCCAGCCATGTACATCAAAACCACATCAAGACAATTTCACACCATGATAAAATTGGTTTCATCGCAGGAAAGCAAGGGTGGTTCAACATAAGCATATCAATACATATTATCCACCACATAAATAGAACTAAGGACAAATCACATTACAGCTCAATAGACGCTGAAAAAGCAGTTGAAAAAATTCAACACCCATTCATGTTAAAAACACTGTAGAATATACATCAACATCATTAAGGCAATATACAATAAACCCAAAGCCACCATTACATTGAATAGGGAAAAACTGCGGGAATTGCTTGTAAAATTGGGAACAAAACAAAGATGCACACTATCGCCACTCCTTTTCAATATAGTCCTCGAGACTCTTGCCAGTGCAATAAGACAAGACTATTGTCATTTCTATCTCTTTCCTTGCTGTTGGAATTCAAATAGGAAAAGAAGACTTAAAATGATCTCTATTTGCCGATGATATGATCTTATATCTAGAAGACCCAAAAAACTCAACCAAAAGACTACTAGAGCTGATTAACAAATTCAGCAAAGTAACGGGATACAAAATCAATCTAAAGAAATCAATATCTTCTTTATATGACAATCATGAATCCACTGAGAGAGAAATCCAGAAAACAATTCCATTCACAATAACCTCAAAACCAATAAAATACCTAGGAATAAACATAACCAAGGAGGTAAATGATCTCTACAATGAAAATTATAAAACACTAAAGAAAAAATTTGAAGAATATCTCAGAAGATGGAAATATCTCCCTTGCTCTTGAAAAGGAAGAGTAAATATTATCAAATGACAATTCTACCAAAAGTGATCTATAGAGTCAATGCAATCTGTCCCAAAATATCAATATCATTCTTCTTAGACCTAGAAAAATAAGAAATAAATTTCATGTGGAGAATCAAAAGATCCAAAATAGCCAAAGCAATTCTCAGTAAGAAGAACCTTGCAAGAGTGATCACAATTCCTGACTTCAAATTATACTATAGAGCTATAGTAATTAAAACAGCATGGTATTGGCTCAAAAACAGACACATAGAGCAATGGAACAGAATAGAAGATATAGAAACAAATCCACACTTGAGGTCAATTGATTTTTGACAAAGGTGCCAGGCACATACATTGGGGAAAAGATAGGCTTTTCAACAAATGGTGTTGGAAAAATTGGTTATCCAGTTGTACAAAAATGGAACTAAATCCTGACCTCTCACTCTGTAGAGGAGTCAACTCAAGATGAATCAAAGATCTGGAAGTTAGACTAGAGACTGTGAAGCTACTAGAGGAGGGCATAGGTTCAACATTCCAACACATAGACACAAATAGAAAATTCTTCAACACGACACCCAAAGCTCAGAAAATCAAAACAAGAATTAATAAGTGGGATGGCATCAAACTAAAAAGTTTCTGCATATCAAAGGAAATCATCAAGAGTCTAAAAAGAAAGCCTATGGGGGGGGGGGGTTTACCAGCCATCCCTCTAATAAAGGACTAATATCTAGCATATACAAAGAACTTAAAATATTTTACACTTGAAAAATAAATAACCCAATCAAGAAATGGTTAACTGAATTATAGATTCTTCACAAAAGAGATACAAATGGCCAATAGATACATGAAAAATGTTCAACACCATTAACAATCAGAGAGATGCAAATCAAAACTACACTGAGATTTCATCTAACCCCTATCAGAATGCCAATCATAAAGAAGTAAAAAAAAAAAAAATACAATAAATGTTGGCAAGGATGTGGGAAAACTGGAACTCTTCTACACTGTTGGTGGGATTGCAAACTAGTTGAGCTGCTATGGAGATCAGTGTGGCAATACCTCAGAAATCTGAAAATGGATCCACCATATGATCTGACTATACCACTCCTGGGTATCTTTCCAAAGAAATTGAAACCAGAGAATTACAGTAATATATGCATACCCATGTTCATCACAATAGCCAAATTATGAAACCAATCTAGGTGTATATCAACAGATTAATGGATTACAATTTTATGGGAAATACACACAATGGAATTCTACTCAGTAATAAAAATGAACAAAATTATGTCATTTGCAAGAAAATGGAAGGACCTGGAGAATATTATGTTAAGTGAGATTAGTCAGTCACAGAAAGTGAAGAGGCATATATTTTTTCTAATATGTGCAAACTAGGGAGTAACTGGGATACCAGAGGGACTCCAGATAATGGAGGAGAAACCTCAGTGGAGCCAGGGATGTCGTCTAAGGGAAGGGAAGGAGGAAGACTGAGGTTCATTAATGGAAATACCATCATCGACTGTGTACATATGGGAATATACCAATGTCAATCTCAGTACTCAGTATTGGGAAGGAGGGAAATACGAAGGCAAAGGGGGGGGGCACCAAGTGCTATGTACATGTATGTCATTGTCAATATGACTTACATTACGATGTGAGACTATTATGCACCAATAAAAGCACATTAAAAATATAGCATAATCACTTAATGAGTATTGCACATCTTCATCAAGCAGCTATTATTCTCTTGTTGTCATAGGTGAGCACACTGAGACCTAGAATGTTTGAAGATCTTGATCATTGTCCTGTAACCAGCATCTGAACCCTGGTCCCTCTGACTCCAAGTCACTTACATTCATCTGTACCATTTAGTTCCTTGAAACTACACCATAATGTACCATCTTATTTGTTACCTTTTCTGATTTATTCAGCATCCTTTCCTCATGTGTTTTGGGTGAATTTCCCCTGATTTGTGTTTACATAATGTTTCTCACACATTTCCTTTATAATAGACTTCTCATTGTATTGCAGCTAATTTTGATTACAACAGAGATATGTTATGGAGGGTTGTATCACTCCTGTCAGCCTGGAAGTAGGCACATGGCAATTATCAAAATAAATATCAAAAACAAAATTTTAAGCCTATATATGAATGTTTAAGGAATAATTTATCTGTGCAACATTCTCATTTGATTTCAATCTATTTACTCTTTATGGACTCTTCATGTTACATTTCAGTAATGTGTGTGTGTGTGTGTGTGTGTGTGTGTGTGTGTGTGTGTGTGTGTGTTGCTGGGGATTAAACACAGGGAAAATTCTATTTCTGAGCTACACTCCCAACCCTATTTTATTTTTAAATTTTGAAACAGGATCTCACTAAGTTGCAAATGTCCTCACTAAGTGTCTAAAGCCGGTTGTGAACTTGAAATCCTCCTGTCTCAGTCTCTGGAGAACTAGAATTACAGGCATGCACCACCATGCCCGGCTAATTATCAATATTTTAATAGTTTGGCGAAATAGCAATTACTTTTTATTTGAGACTTTACTGTTGAATAGG
>PVLC010037585.1:0-15189 GCA_004027655.1 Graphiurus murinus
GGAGAGGAGAGGAGGAAGGGGACAGGAGCAGTCAAGACAAGGCAAAGCACTGTTTGGTTTTCATCAGCACAATGAAGCCTAGTGGCCTTGGAATACACCACAGGGCCTGCCCACTGCTGCTGCAGCCTCCTCCCAAGACCATCCCTGTCTGTGCATCCAGTGGGAGGTGCCAGCCCTGGTGTAGCTCCCACCCAACTCTTCTATCAGGCCAGAGTGGAAGCCAGTCACATGGTGTGCCCTGAATGCACATCCACACACAGGGATGGAGCAGGACACCCCTCCCCCGCAGGGCCTGGGCAGGTTCTAGAGGGAATAAGATGTCTGCTGTGGACTGCATGTTTGTATCTCTCAAATCATGTGTTGAAGCCCTAACCTATGGGATGGTATTTGGAGGTGGGGCCTTTGGAAGATAATTAGGTTTAAATGAGGTCATGAAGTGGGGCCCCCACAGTGGAATTAGTGCCCTTACAAGAAGAGAAAGAGAGACCCAAGCTCTGTCTCTCTGCTTTGATACATGAAGACACAGCAAGAAGGTGACCTCTGCAAGCTAGAAAGAGCTCTCACCAGGAACCTAATCAGCCACCACCATGAGCAGGGATTTTCCAGCCTCCAGAACTGAGGGGTGACTTATTGTTGTTTAAGCCACCCAGCCTACAGTATTTTGTTACAGTAGCTCAAGCAGACTAAGACAGCATGCCATCTGTTGGTCCTCTGTGGGGTAGTGGAAGCCTGGAAGATTCCAGGCCTGACCTGGACCAAGGCTGCCTTGTATTCTTTCCTCCTCTGAATCCTCCTCTATACTCTCACCTTCAGTTTTTATGAGCTCTGACCACTGTTACAGAGGATTCCACAGGACATAAGGAGGAGCATCCCCTAGAAGGCTGGGCCTGCTGCCCCCAGGCACTGAGGAACCCTGAGGGCTCTAGAAGGCATGAGATCTCCAGGATTGGCCCCCTGCTAGTATAGGACTTTGACCCTCTGTGCTTCCTGGTGGGAGTGAGGAGAATGGGCCCCTGGAAAATCCAGAGCTGCCCTCCTCCATTCTCTCCATCACTGTCCTGCATCCTAGGACAGTGTGCCTTGCCTTTGCCCCATGAGAGGCTTATGTCTCTTGCTTAATACTTATGTCCCTTGCCGCTCAAGGGGACCAGCAAGTTGTAAACCACCTGGAGCAGTCATGAGGATGCACAAAGCTCTAGCTCCCATTCCAACCCTTGGCCAGCATCACCATGACAGTGGCTTCTTTTCTTTTAAACATGGGAAATATCCTCATAACACAATCACTGCCATGCACAATTCATAAAAGCAGGAATCCAGAGCTGGGGTGTTAAGAGCATCCACATTGATCACATGATCAGCCCAGGGCTGAGCCTGCTCCCAGGCCCGAGGCCCAGCCAGCTAGCTTCAGAGTGACCCCCTCCTTCCTACAAGAGGCCTGCATAGTCCAGACCACTCTCGGAGTTCTCAAGTACAGTTTATGCCTCCTGCCTCAGGAACGTGAGTCCTTCCCCGCTGAAATGCCCTTGCCTGTTCTTTCTGCTCACTTAGCTCCTGCCCCTCCTCACTCCGGAGCCTCCCATTGCCATTATGGAACAAGCCTTCTTAGACCCCACATTGCACTTGTGGTCGGCACCATACAGTTTAATAATAATTGTAGTGGAGCCCGCCACTTGTCCCTCAACATCCATTCTCCCCTTCTTCCTCACTAAGAGAGCCCTTAGCGGGCCACATGGTAACAAGAGAAAAGCTTATATTTTCCAGGATCCATGCATTAGATGCAGTCAAGTTCTGGCCATTGTCATTTATGACTTTTGAGATGTATTAATAAAGAGAAGTACCTTTCTTCTTCAATCCTTCTGTACAGCCTGTCAGCTGGAATGTTAACATGATGGATAGAGCTCAAGCCGTTTGGGGCTATAAGGTAGATACACATGTGAGGCTGGCAGAGCAACAAGACGAAGGGACCTGAGACCCCAATGATCATGAGCTGCCTTGCCATCCTGGGCTCTTTAGTTCTACACACTGCTTACCTGAGGGGGTAAACAACTTCTGTCTGTTCAAGCCATTATGGGTGTTTTGTTTCTTTAGCCAAACACTATCCACCTTTTCATCGCTGTGACCAAAGTTTCTTTGGGCTCATGACTTCAGAGCCAGCTCCAATGCAGATGTCATGGTAGCACAGCTTGTGGAAGAGGACAGGAGCACGCGAAAGCGCAGCTTTCCCATAGCAGCCTGAAAGCAGACAGAGGGGCAAGAAGCAATCAGGTCAGATACAGTCTTCAAGGCCATACCCCCAGTGACCCATCTCCTCCTCCAGCCTTACCTTACCTGCCAACTTGCCGGTAAGTCCATTCAAATTATTAATCCATCAAAGGATTTATCCACTGATGAGATTAGAACCCTGATTCAATTATTTTACCTCTGAACATTTTTGTATTGCCAATACGTGAGCTTTTCCAGGGGACAATCTATATTCAAACCATAACAATTATTCCAATTGGTAAAAAAAAAAAAAATGAAAAGAAAGAAGGAAAGAAAGACATGACCAACAAACCAACAAGTAAATTTTGACAGTCCAATGGGGAAAACAGACAAGAAGGTGGAAATAATGTAATTTTATAATGATGCTGTTACTGTTTCATCACTTTAAGCAACATTGATTATAAGATACACTGTTATTTATGTCAAGAAAAATAATACTGCCATTAAACTGAGTCATAATGCCTTAAAAATTGTCCCACATGACACACGAGCCAGTCACACCAACCTCTCATAAGTTTGAAATGCTTTACTGTTTACTCCAATGGATTTCACAATTTCTTTGGCCCTCAGTTGCCTTGCTTACTTTATGACAGGCCTTCTTTTTAAACATATCTCAGTAACAGACCATGGCTCTGTTTGTATCTTCATTTCCTGTCCCATAAGGCACTCTTGGTTGATATTTTGGAAGAAGTAGACTATGGTTATTCCTCTGATGATAAATATTTCCTTCATTAATATCAAATGTATGCTCTGCCACTCTGTGTTATGTGTGTCTCCCTACTGAACAGGTCTTTGTTTCTCGGTTGAATCACAGCATTCTCGAGGGCACATTAGATGGCAATTACAGCAAACATAAAATACCTAAGAATTTGCCAACTCAACTGCAGAGATGACCAAGATCATGCTCAGACAGGCAACTATGTGGGATGGCCACCTAAGAAATGGTGAGTACAAGATGCGTATGATTGTCAGCACATCTCTGTCTCAGAGAGGTGAAGATGTAGTTTTAAGTGTCTTCTAGAGCCTGGGGAGGGAGGAGTGGGGAATGACTGTTTAATGGGTCTGAGTTTCCTTTTGAGATGATGACAACATTTTGGAACTAGACAGTGGTGATGGCTACATGATACTATCTGTACTAAATGCTGCTGAGTTGTGTACTTTACAATTATTAAAGTGCCAAACTTTATGGTATGTGAATTCTATCCCAAGTTTTAAAAAGATATGTTTTAGATTTGATGATAATGATGGCTGCTTTTTAAAATTGCTGTTTCAAGTGAAAGAAGCCAATCTAAAAAGGCCACCTACTATATGATTCCAACTATAGGACATTCTGGAAAAGGAAAAACTACTGAGATAGTTAAAAAAAAAAAAAAAAAAACAGTGGTTGCCAGGATTAGGGGGGAAAAGGGATAGATAGGTAGAGCACAGAGAATTTTTAGGACAGCAAAACTATTCTTTATGATACTATAATGGTGTATCTATGTAATTATGTTTTATTCAGAGCCATAAATTACCCAATACCAAGAGTGAGCCATAGGTAAACTGTAGACTTTGGGTAATTATGATGTGTCAGCGTAGGTCCATCCAGCATGAAGGTAACATGCTGGTGGGGGTTGTTCATAATGGAGAGGATATGAGTGTGTGGGGGGGTGTGATTTGGTAAGCTTCTGAACCTTCTACCTAATTTTCCTGAAAACTCAACACTGCTCTAAAAAATAAAGTCTTAAAAACTTACAGTTTCAAGTACTGTTCTAAATAGATTACATAAGAATCAAATGTCACCCCCATAGCAACCCTATAATGGAGTGGACTGTTGCTAATCCACTGAAGCCTCCGTGACAGGACTTCAGGCTCTAGTTCACTGTCCTTGAAGTTCAGCCAGTTCTGCCTTAATGCAGTTTTGAAAATGCAAATTCTTTCTCATAGGATTGGCATATTTAGGGATAATGTGAGCATGTGCAAATTTCACATTTACTCCATGTTAAGACCCTCTGTCAAGGAAAGTGAGCCACAGCCTAGCAGCTGGGTTTTGTAAATAAAGATTTATTGAGATACTACAACATTTATTCAGTCTCTTCTGATCTAAGGATGCAAAATATCACAGCAGAGTGGTTGTTGTAACAGAGAACAGATGGCTCAGCAAGGCTGAAAGTGTTTATCAGGCTGTTAAAGAGTTTGTGGAAACCTGTGTCATGTGAAACCAGAAAACTGCATGGGCATCCACAGAATGCCCACATGCTCTGAGCCTCTCCCAACTACCTCTGCGCCTTCTTCCAAGTGCTATGAGCCCCACCTGTCCACATATGATGTTAACTTGCTTGGACTGCAACACCCTCCTCCACACTGCACAGTAACCCACCAGGCAGCTCATACCCCAAGCAAACTCCATGGCATTTTGAAGGTAAAGTGTCCTACTTATTGCATTTTTACATTTCTTTTTTTTTTTTTTTTTTTTTTGGCGGTATTGGGGATTGAACTCAGGGGCATTCTACCTCCGAGCTATACCCCCAGCCCTATTTTTTATTCTTTATTTTGAAACCGAGTCTCACTAAGTTGCGGAGTGCCTCACTAGGTAGCTGAGGCTGGCCGCAAACCCGGATCCTCCGGTCTCAGCCTCCCGAATGCTGGGATTACAAGCGTGCGCCACCACGCCCGGCTGCATTTTTACATTTCTTAACCATTTTTTTGAACTAGGGATTGAACCCAGGGGCATTCTACCTCCAAGCTACACCACCATCCCTATCTTTATTCTTTATTTTGAAACAGGGTCTCACTAAGTACTGCACCTGGCCATGAACCTGTGATCTTCCTGTCTCAGTCTCCCAAGTACTGGGATTACAAGTGTGCACCACCACATCCAGCTTTTCTTAACCATTTAATATGTGGAAAAAATGTATTATAGGTTTTATTACATTCCAAACTTTTTAAAATGTATCACACTGATGAAATTTTTGAATGTTGTGGCTGGGGGTGAGGGTGTAGCTCAGTGGTAGAGTGCACAAGGCTCCGAGTTCTATCCCCAGTGAGGAAGAAGAGGAGGAGGAGGAGGAGGAGAAGGAGGAGGAGGAGGAGAAGGAGGAGGAGGAGGAGGAGGAGGAGGAGGAGGAGGAGAAGGAGGAGGAGGAGGAGGAGGAGAAGGAGGAGGAGGAGGAGAAGGAGGAGGAGGAGGAGAAGGAGGAGGAGGAGACGGAGGAGATGTTATACCCTCATCCCATTTTCCCATAGTCCTATGGTATTTTTAAAAATTATTACTACTGTGGTTAAAAAGCACATAACATGAAATTTACCAACTTAGCCATTTTAAGTATATAACTTAATAACGTTAAATATATTTATCTTGTAAAACCAATGTCCAAAATTCTTTTCATCTTACAAAACTAAAATTCTATTTGCATTGAAAAACAAATCTCTGAGATTTTACCTAACCCCAATTAGAATGGCAATCATCAAAAACACAAACAACAACAAATGCTGGTGAGGGTGTGGAGAAGTGGGAACCCTAATACATTGTTGGTGGGATTGCAGATTAGTACAACAACTTTGGAAAACAGTATGGAGGATCCTTAGACAAATGGGAATGAACCTACCATATGGTCCAGCAATACCACTTCTGGGTATCTACCCAAAAGAATGGAAACCAAACTATCAGACCGATGCATATGTATCTATGTTTATAGCTGCACAACTCCCAATTGCCAAACTATGGAACCAGTCAAGATGTCCATCAACAGATGAATGGATTACAAAACTATGGGATATGTACACAATGGAATTTTACTCAGTCATAAAGAAGAATAAAATCATGTCGTTTGCAAGGAAATGGATGGAACTGGAAAACATTATGCTAAGTGAGATTAGTCAGTCACAAAAAGTAAAAAATCATATGCTCTCCCTAATATGTAGAAGCTAGGGAGAAAGTGGGACATAAGAGGGACTCTAGACAAAGAAGGAGAAACCTTAGATGAGCAAAGAAGGTGACTTAACTGAAGGCGATGGGGAGGAGGGAGGGAAACACCCTAATGCACATGATGTACTTTCACAAACATCAAAGTCAATCACTAAAACTGAACATGAGGAGGGAGGAGGAGGGAGTGGGGTGGGAATTGGGGAAGGGTTAAATGAAAAATGTGTGCATGTATGCCTTTACCAGCTTGTACCTAACAAAGATGTATGATTACAATGCACCAATTTAAAAAAAAAAAAAATCTCAGCCAGGTGGGTGGCTCACACTTGTGGGAGGCTGAGACAAGAGGATCACAGGTTTTTGGCCAGCCTCAGCTATCTAGTGAGGCCCTCTGCAACTTAGTGAGACCCTGTTTCAAAATAAAGAATAAAAAATAGGGCTGGGGATTCCCAGTACTGAAAAAAAAACAAAAACAAAAACTCAGCAGGATGTGGTAGCACTTGCTTGTAATCCCAGTGCTTAGGGGGCTGAGACAGGAGAATTCCAGGTTTGAGGCAAACTTCAAGAACTTAGCAAGACCTTGTTTCAAAACAAAACATAAGCCAGGCATGGTGGCACATACCTATAGTCCAAGTAGTTGGGAGGCTGAAACAGGAGGATTGTAAGTACAAGGATAGCCTCAGTAAGAAGTGAGACTCTCATCAACCTAATGGGACCTAAGAGCCAGGAGTGGTGGTGCACACTTGTAATCCCAGTACTTGGGAGGCTGAGACAGGAGATCTGGGTTTGCAGCCCATCTCAGCTACTTAGTGAGGCCCTCTGAAACTTAGTGAGACCCTGTTTCAAAATAAAGAATAAAAAATGGGGCTGGAGTGGCACTCAGAGGTAGAATGCCCCTGGGTTCAATCCCCAGCACTACAAAAATAAATAAATAAATAAATAAATAAATAAATAAATAAATAAATAAATAAATAAATAAATAGGGCTGGGGGTGTGGCTCAGAGGTAGAACCTCACTAGGTTCAATCCCCAGTATCAAAAAAATTAAAATAAAATAAAAATTCTCCATTTCATCTTACCCTAGCCCCAATAACTATCATTCTATTTTCTGTTGCAATGAATATGATTACTTTAGATACCTCTTATAAGTGGAATCATACAGTATTTGTCTTTTTGTGACTGGTTTATTTCACTTGGTCTAATGTCCTCAAGGTTCATCCATGTAGTATATATCAGAATTTCCTTCCTTTTTATTTATTGCTATGGTTGGAATGTATGTGTCCCTCCAAAGTTCATTTGTTGAAATTTCACCACAAGGGAATGGTATTAAGAGGCAGGGCGTTGGGGAAATGATTAAGCCATGAGGATAGCATTAGTCCCCTTATAAAAGGGCTGAGAGCAGCCATTACTCCCCTTTGCCCTTCTACCGTCCATGATGTGAGGACACAGCTGTTCCCTTCTGCCATGTGAGGGTGCAACGGCAAGCGGCCATCTTGGAAGCAGCGGGCAGCCTTCACCAGGCACTGAATCTTCCAGTGTCTTGATCTTGGGCTTCCAGTCTCCAGAACTGTGAGAAAATAAGTTTATGTTCTTTATAAATACTGGGTCCCAGGCATTTCAGGATAGCAGCACAAAGATATGTGTATAGTACCTTTTGCTTTTCCTTTCTTCTGTTGATGGGCATTTGCATTGAGTCTATCTCTTGGCTGCTATGAATAGTGCTGCTATGGAGATGAATTTGTAAATATCTCTTTCAGACTCTGATTTGAAATCTTTGGGGTATATACCCAGAAGTAGAATTACTGGGTCATATGGTAATTGTATGTTGAACATTCTGAGGAACCACCAAACTATTTCCCATAGTGATTGCACTGTTTTTACAATCCTACCACTGGTGCACAAGGGTTCTAATTTCTCCATATTCTGCCAACACTTGTTATTTTCTTTTTAATAGTAACCATCTACGTAAATAGGAGATGATATCTCATTGTGGTTTTGATTTGCATTTCTATGATCATTAGTGATGCTGAGCATCTTTTCAGATGCTTCTCGGCTATTTGTATATCTTCTATGGAGAAATGTGTGTTTAGGTTCTTTGCCCATTTTTCAATCAGGTGATTTGATTTTTTTGTTATTGAGTTGGATAGAATTGATGAGAGCAGACAGCTTCGCCTTTTTCTTGATCTTAGGGGAAAAGTTTTTAGTCTTTTTACCATTGGATGTGATGTTAGCTGTGGGCTTTTCATAAATGGCCCTTATTATGTTGAGGTAATTTTCTTGTATTCATAGTTTGTTGGATATTGTAAGCCCTGTGGGTTTTATTGTGCAATTTTTCATGGCATGGTGATTTTTAGGCATGCATATGTCACATTATAGCAGAATGGAACAGGGAGGAAACAGCCAGGGGCAAGTTAAGCAGCTTGCCCAAGATCCCAAGGCCAGGCTTCAAATAGAAAGGCCACATTTTAATCCACTTTATTCCATGTTTTCTTATATTAAACATCAGCCTTAATGGCATAAAGAAACTTGTTCAAGGTCATCTAGCCAGAAAGTGGCACTAGACATTCAAGGTGTGTGTGTGTGTGTGTGTGTGTGTGTGTGTGTGTGTGTTGTGTGTGTGTGTGTGTGTGTGAGAGAGAGAGAGAGAAGGAAATATAATTTTAGAAATCTAATTATTGTCCTGTCTTTATCCTGTGTGTGGAGAGAGCAGCTCTCCTGCCCTTGCTTGCCCCTCCTGTGGACAGATGGAGTGTCCAGCTGACTAGTAATGGTGCATCCTCTCTTTGCTTTTCTCTCTGTGCAGCTGGGCTGCCTGGGACCCGCACACCCATCCCTGGCTCCTCTGCACCACACATTGCCAAGGGAAGGCCTTGCCCCCCTGCTGCTCTTGACAAGATGAAGCCAGGCACAGGCCTGTAGAAGCTTGTGCTTAGGAGACAGAGGCAGGAGGATCACTGGAGTCCAAGAGTTCAAGTCCAGTGCAGTGAGACCCTCTCTTAAAAAAGACCAGATGGGTAAGCCTGACTCAGAGTACAGGATTGGCTAAAAACCCAACCCAACCTTTAACAGTAGCAAAGTTCACTTATTTTTTTGGTACCAGAGATTGAACCCAGAGGCATTCTACCTCCAAGCTACATCCCCAGCCCAATTTTATTTCTTATTTGGAAACAGGGTCTCACTAGGTTGCTAAAAGCCTCATGAAGTTGCTGAGGTTGGATTTGAACATACGATCCTCCTGTCTCAGCCTCGAAAGTACAGGGATTACAAGCATGAGCCACCACGCCCAGCTAGCGAAGTTCACTTGTGAATCTGTCTGGCTGGCATGCCTTCCCCTCAGTTAATCCTGAACTCTAGTGGGGAGGGGGTGCTATTTGCTGGGCTCTCAAGCCACATCCCTATTTGACTCACACAATGCAGTCACCATAGTCACAAAGCCCACCCAATACCAGGCTGCAGTCCTACAGCCGGGAATGTGGGGAGGACTCAGCATATGGCACGCTCTGCGGCGAGGAAGATGGTTGGTAACTAGACAGTTACAGAGCAGGTTGAGAAGTCCTGTGCTGGGGACATAGGACCTGTGATACACAGATCCAGGCCCCTAGGAGGAACAAGAGGAGCAGAAGGGACTTCCCAGAGGCACAGAGTGCCAGATTGGATCACACAGGTGCACTAGAAGATAGAGGCCAGGGGCAGGCCGAGTCTGCAGAGGCTTCTCAGCCCACTGGGGTACATCTCAGGCCTGCAATTCCCTATGGCCCAGCCTCTAGTTTGGGGACACCAGCTGCCACCTCTGGGTCTGATTGATTACCCCAGCCCCTGTCTCTCATGGAGTCTGCTCAGGGGCCCAAGCAAAAAGCAACACTGCAGCAGATAGCATATTAGGATTTGGAGACCAAGGGTGTCCCAACATCTCTTGGCTGCACAGAACTTCGGCCAAGTTCCCACTTCCACAGAATGAATGGATTTTAGGCACTAGGAACTGAGACCAGAGAAAGCTGCCAGCAGAGAGGGGAAGTGAGGCTGAGGTCCCTTCAGACTTGAACCTTCTCTAACTCAACTCACTTCACAGGTTATAAACAAGAAGCTACTGGGCTGCATCAGCTGAAGGTCAGCCATGCTGGGCTCTACGGAGCACGGCAGCAACACAGAGAAGCTTGGCAGTAAGTCCCAAGTGGTGGGATCAGGCAGGTCTAGGTTCACTTCTCTCCTTTTCCACTTGCTTTGTGACCCTGCGCAAGTCACTTGATTCCTCTGAACCTCAATTCTCTCATCCATAGAATAGAGATGCTGCCCCTGTTTCCCAGGTATTGTGAGGCTCAGGTGAGGACCCCTGGGCCCGCATGTGACCCTTGGAGTGTACGACTTTGCTGATTCCAGGCCCCTTCTCCCCTTGCTGTCCCTGATGGACCTGTATACCAAGGAAACATCACTCCTGGTGAAATAACTTTATTTTTGCCTTTGTGCAATAGTTCTTCTGTCTCACGACTTTTGTTTACTTTTAGATAAATCCAGCCTTGAAAATCACTGTTTTAATTGGCTACTCAGAATGTCTAATCCTGTGAAATAACCAAAGCTTCCATTTCATTCAGAATTATAGCTTCTCTCCCGCTCCCTCCCTCCTTGCCAGCTCCTTAGCTTTTGTTTGTGACTCCCCTAGGGAAGAGACTCAAGGGACAAGGAAGAGAGGCAAAGGGAACAGGATGGCTCACAATTGGCTGGCACTGTCCTTGTGGGTTTCATGCTTTCTGGGAGCAGCACATGGTTCAAATGACTTTCTGAGGAGGACACCCCGTGGGTTTCTCTGGAGATGTCCCATTACTGGAGATCACTTATCTATAACTCTTCCAGCTCTTGGGTGAATGACTTAACTGCCACTCTCCTTCCTCAGCCTTGGGCCCACTCTGGTTTCTGTTTGCCGAGGGCCCTCCAACAAACTGACCCTCAACCACAAGAAGGGCTGTAAGAGATGTAAAACCAGTTCTGTTTTTTTATTTTTTGTGGTACTGGGGATTGAACACATGGGCATTCTAACTCTGAGCTACACCCCCAGCCCCCCCCCCTTTTTGAAACAAGGTCTCACTAAATTGCCAAAGCTGGCCTCAAACCTGTGGTCTTCCTTCCAAGTACTAGGATTACAGGTGTGTACCACCACATCTTGGTAAAATCAGTTTTAAAATATTTCCTTATCAAATTTGCATTTTGCTCCAGAGTTTTTTGGGAGCTTTTATCTATAATTGTGTGTGTGTGTGTGTGTGTGTGTGTGTGTCTGTGGTACTGAGGATTGAACCCAGAATTACACCCCCAGCCCTATTTTATTTTTTAACAAGGTTTCATAAGTTGATGAGGGCCTTGCTAAGTTGCTAAGGCTGGCCTTGAACCTGCAATCCTTCTCTATCAGCCTCCAAGTACTGGGATTACAGATGTGTGCTATCACACTTGGTGATATTCATCATTCTAACATCTCAGCCAGTTAGCATCCCGTTATACCCTCTCCTCTGGCCCGAGGAATTGGAGACCAAAAAGCCCTTCATAGTTGGCCTCTCCAGTTGGCCAGCCAGGCTTTCTTGGGAAGAGAGAAGCTTCGAGGGTTTATGTTAATTCAGGTCCCTCTGGTTAATAGAACACTGTGTGGTGGGGAGGAGAGCCCACAGACCTAGTACATGGCCGCTCCCTCACTCTGTGACCTTATATAAGTCTTTTACTTCACTGAGCTTTATGTTCTTCATCATAAAATGGAGATTTAAAAAAATGCAGTGCAAATCTCCTAGAGCCATGGTCAGAACTGAATGTATCGAGTATGACCAAATAGGTACAGTTAATTCATCTTGTTCCCAGAGAACAAGGGCGCCTGAGGCAAGGTCACTGTCTTCTGGGCAGCCCAGGCTTTAGGAAGGGAAAGAGTGGGTGGAGGTCTTGCCCTCAGAGAACTCACCCTCCAGGTGGCAGTTAACATGCCCATTCATAACCACCTATATCAAGTGATAGTAATGGGGAGATTCACAGGCTGGCGGTAGATCCCTAGGCAAACCAGAGACTAGTAAGATCTCTGTCTGGATTTGATCTATTTTTTAGTACTGAGGATTGAACCTAGGGGCATTCTACATCTGAGCTAAATCTCCAGCCCTATTTTCCATTTTTTATTTTGAAACACAGTCTTGCTAAATTGCCCAGATTGGCCTTGAACCTGGGATCCTCAGCCTCTCAAGTACTGGGATTATGGGCTTGTATCAACATGCCTGGCCACAATCTTGATTTAGAATGGTGTGGACAGGGCCTTTTGGAGGGTTTGGGGCAGGGCCTCGAGGACAGAAAGACTGGATTAGATAGGATGGGGAGAGCTAGGTGAAAACTCTCGATGGTCTTCTGTGAAGAAGGCCTGGACGAGCATGCACGGTGGACAGAATCATGCACTTAGGTTTTCAGCCTGGGCTGCTCCATGCATCACCTGGGGGAGCTTTAAGAAATACCAGTGGGCTGGATATGGTGGCACCTGCCCATAATCCCAGTACTGGGAGGCTGAGATGGGAGAATCGCAGGTTTGTAGACAGCCTCAGCAACCTAGTGAGACTCTCAACAACCTAGCAAGGCTCTGTTTCGAAACAAAAACTAAAAAGGTCTGGGTGTATAGCTTGGAGGTGAAATGCCCCTGGGTTCAATCCTCAGTACCACACACACACACACACACACACACAGACACACACAAAAACAAGACCAATGCCCAGGTCTTACCCTAAGAACCCCGAAGTCATTGGTTTGGGGTTCAGAAAAATAGCCCAAAAGACTCTAATGTACAGCCAGATTTGAGAATCATCCTAACCTTTCAAATCTCAGCAGATGCTGAGTTAGAAGCTTCTGTTGGGGGGGGGGGGGGGGAAATGCTAAAAGAAAAAGCAACTTTATTTTTAAGGACAAAATTGTCAGAGTAGCTTGGTGGTATCAGACCCCCACACACATTGCATACTTCCAGCTGCTGCCCCCACGTTCTTCTAGCTGTTCCACATGTTTCTTCCCCCTCCCTGAAGAGTTCTATCTCCCAGAAACACCCTCCTGGCTGTGGGGGCCTCTTGTGCTTTGTCCTCTGCCCTGCTTGTCAAAATACTCTGATCCTCCAACATGAAGCAATTTTGCTTAGATGTCATCGGGTTACAAAGAATTTTCCAGAAGGTCAGGAGAGGCCTTCCCAAGAGGCTACTGCAGCAGCAGTGCTAGACGGGAGCCAGGTTTCCCCAGCCGGGGTCCCTGGCCTGAGTGCTACCTTGCCCACTTCATGCCTCAACTTCTACCTCTGGGGAAATGGGACAGCCCAGGTGACCTCTGGTGTTCCTCCTCACTCTGGCTCTCTGAGTCTTCAGGAGCTGCTCCAAGATGAACACAGCAGGGCCTGAGGTGAGGCTAACTGCCTAGACCTGCTTCCTGGCTTCCTGCTGGGCGGGCAAGCCAGAGTCACAAGGCTCTCACAGAGCCTCGGTAAGGTTCTTCTGAGGAGCAGAGGCGTGAGCCTCACTGAGATAACACAGGCTTCCTCTGTATCTGGGGCCAAGGAGGAGAGGACTGACTAGCTGGTGGGGATCTACCTTACCTCTGGATTTTTTTTTTTTTCAGAGTCTTTCGTCTAGTTATCAAATAACCCCTCCACAGCAGAAACCAACAAGAACATTTCATTTTGCACACCAGGCAGTGGAGCTGAGGCTGAGGGAGTGATATGTCGGGACAGTTAAGAGTATCTGCTACTCTGCCATTCAGCCCGTCTAGATTTCAATTTTCTCACCTGGAAGAGCAGATACTGCACTCTTGACCACTCTGAGCCTGTCCACAATCCGTGCAGAGGGGGCTCAGGGAAGTCTTTGGGCACAAGGTAGGACACAGGGGCCAGGCCATCAAAGAGGCAGGGCCCTGAGCGAGTCATCCTCACAACAACAGTCAGTCAAGTGCACTTTGCCCCATTTGTGGAAGGTCAGCTGGAGGCTGAGACTTCACACAGCTGGATTCAAACTCAGGTTCCCAGGCTTGTCCTTCCCACATTCTCCTTGAGTGTGGGGTTAGCCCTGAGTGTTAAGAAGCAAGTTCTGATTCTATGTTACCTCCTGTTATGCTGTTATGTTATGCTGCCAGTGGAGCATGGTCAGGCTTCACTCCAGTCACCCATGCAGGTAAAGAAATGAGCATGAAAAACTGAAGTTTGAGCAACTTTAACTCTAAAATCATCCCCTTTCTTGGACAGAGGCTTTTTTTTTTTTTTTAACAGAGAAATGGATTAAAGACTTACATACTTTCTAAAAACCAAGGCAAACTTAGAGAGAGACTTGAACATTCACCAGATCTCTGGAGGAAGAATACTTTTTATTAAACTTAAAATGATTGATGAAATCACAAAGGGAAGATTATCAGGTTTGACTGCAGAGAAATGCAATTTTTCTTATTTAAAAAAATGACTGAAAAGGGGCAAGGGAGGAAAATATTTTTAATATTTAAGGTTAAAAGTTATCTATTTTCATTTGTTTGTACTCTGTCTCCTTCTTAAAAATTCTTTTTTTTAAATTTTTTATTGTAGTAATTCGTGCAATATAGCATACATCTTTGTTAAGTACGAGTTGTTAACAACATATTTGCACACAATTCTCATTTGACCCCTTCCCCAATTCCCACCCCATTCCCTCCCTCTCCCTCCCCCTCAGGTTCACTTCAGTGAGTGACCTTGATATGATTGTGTAAGTACATCATGTGCTTTAGGGCGTCCCTCTGCCCCTTGCGACCACTACAATTAAATCAACTTCGTTGCTTATCAAGGATCACTCCTTTTCATCTGGAGACCCTCCTATGCCCCGTCTTCTCCCTAGCATCCACATATTAGGGAGAACATATGCTTCTTAACTCTTTGTGACTGACTAATCTCACTTAATATAATGTTTTCCAGTTGCATCCATTTCCCTGCAAAGAACATGATTTTATTCTTCTTTATGGCTGAGTAAAATTCCATTGTGTACATATCCCATAGTTTTGTAATCCATTCATCTGTGGTTGGAC
>PVLC010037586.1:0-15182 GCA_004027655.1 Graphiurus murinus
TCCTCGATAAGTAAAGAACTTGATTTAATTGTAGTGGACGCATGGGGCAGAGGGACGCCCTAAAGCACATGATGTACTTACACAATCATATCAAGGTCACTCACTGAAGTGAACCTGAGGGGGAGGGAGGGGGAGGGAATGGGGTAGGAATTGGGGAAGGGGTCAAATGAGAATTGTGTGCAAATATGTTGTTAACAACTTTTACTTAACAAAGATGTATGCTATATTGCACGAATTACTACAATAAAAAATTTAAAAAAAAAAGAAAGTATGGTACAATATAGTAAATGCAAAGCAAATGTTCCTATATCATATTGGTACCCATTAGTTTTAAAGGACCTAGTGGAAGAAAAGAATGGATTTAAGACGAATAACAAAAAAACTATCCTCAGTCTGGACTGTTGTTGCATCTTCCAAATAAGTGGCAGAAACATGATATTAATAATGACTTTAAAAATCTGTAATACAAAAATAAAATCTCTTACATGCTACTAAAAAAAATCACTTAAAAACTTTCAAAATCAAACAAAAAGCCAATGTTAAAAAAAAAAAAACTAACGGGATGCACATAAAAGTATACACCTTAAAAGGTTTGCCTTGGCATTATTTCTTTTCTGAATATTAAAAGTTTAATATACTCATTTACTATATAGAATCAGTTAGCCTTACCATGTGTCAGGTACCAGTCTAAGAACCTTGAAGATACTCTTTATAACTACACAGCAGCTACTATTGTTACCCTTCATTTTACAGATAAGGACACTGAGGCACAGAAACCATACTAGCCCAAAGTCCATGTCTAATAATAGTGAAGCTGAGATTCAAATCTAGGCAGTCTATGTCAATAACCACTAGGCTATTATGTAAAACTATTTACTTCACATATTAATATTTGATAAAAAATTTGAACTTTGAAGTTTGCAAAAGTTCACAGCCTGTAGAATTAGAAGTATAAAAATAAATCAATTTGGAAGGAAAATAACTTTCAAAAATGCAGCATTGAAGTTGGAAGAGATTACCCTGATTAGCTTTAGGAGAAATATATGTGTAGGTGAGAACAGGGAAGAGGAGAGAAATTAGGTCATGAAATTAAAATTTGGATAGCAAAACAAACATTTAAATAAAAACTTGGGGCTGCCTTTTTTGAAAGACATAATTTATAAGCATGAGCTTAAATATTATGTGGAGGAAAGCAAAAGAAGGTTTTGATTAATGTTTGCTGCTATGACTGACTATAATTTTTATAAACTTTAATTAAAGAAGAATATGACTGGGACTTAGGTAAGAAAACAAATTATGACATTTACAGCATAAACAAACTTCTCTAAGGTAACTTTTTTCTTTTTTCCATGATAGTATAATCACTGTATTTCTCAAGGGAAATACCACTGACTTAATCTGTTGCTGAATGCCAGCTAGTAAAAATGCAAAACCATAACTAGGTAGAATGTCAACACAGTATGTCTGTGAGTCACTGTGAAAAACAAAACAAAAAAGTAAAAAAAAAAAAGGGGGGGGGGAGGGTGTTCTACATGGTTTTGTGCCTTACATGTTCTAAAGCTACAGAGATGAGCAATTGTAGATATAACATAACTTATTTCTTCTTTTAGGATATTTTAGCATTTATGAAATGAGACTTTTGGAATAACAACCACCTAAGTCCTGTATAGTCCTAAAATCTAAGTATATGCAACACATAGTAGTAAGTTCATCCGTACGTATACTGTCAAAGGCTGGCCTTTTGGCAACAGGGAAAAATGAGCAAAATAAATGGAGTCCTCCATCATGATACTGACTATGAGTCTGTTCTTATAATGCTTAATCTCTATACTGGAATCTGATAAATGTGATAACCAAGAGTGCTAATGGCTAACTAAAGGAGACTTTCTGACAATGTTTCTATCAGTTTTACATGTCCATTTTGGGTATTAGGATCTCCTGAAACTCCTCCCCTTTACTGCTCTCCCGTTTAGCTGGCTAGTATTTGTTACAAAATTCAATATATACTCAATATTCATCTTTCTCTGCCTCTTGACCCAGTTTGACAGAGCTGATCCTATTTCAAATGCCGTCTTCTGGTTTACCCCTCATGTCTTAAGACTGCACCTTCCTCCTCCCCTTTTTAGGTTTTAAGTCATTAAATGTTGAGATTACTTATTTTTTATTTATCCAAGTTTTTCATCTGTTAAATGGGCGTAATCATATGATTTTCTTCATAGCACCGTTGTGAGAATTAAGTGAGAATAAGTGTGTAGAAATGGTATATACCTATCTAGGCTCCAAGGCACTGCCTTTTAGCATGCTGTAGAGGTGTGTTGCAAAAGGCTACATACCTGTACAGCATATTCCTGTAGGCAACTGTACCACAACAATATTTGTGTATCTAAACATAGAAAAAATATGCTAAATATACTAGAGGATATGAAATTTTCAGCTCCATTATCATGTTATGGGACCACCTTCTTGAAATATTGTCATGCAGCTCACAACTCCGTCAGATCACATAATTCCTCTGCTGAAACTCTGACCTGCCATCTGCTATGGATTGTGTAGCTCCAGATTCTTTATGTTAAAGTTCCTCCTCTCATGATTTTACTGGAGATAACCCTTTTAAGGAGGTGACCTTAGGCTGAAAGAGGTCACAAGGGTAGAGCCCTGATCCAATGCCCTTATGAGAAAAGGAAGAAGAACCAGAGCTCTCTCCCCATTATGTAAGGGCACATGGAGAAGACAACTATACACTAGCTAAAAGGAGTCCTAAACTGAACAAGACCATGCTGGCACCCTGATCTTGGACTTTCTAGACTTGAGAACTGTGAGAAAGGAAATTTCTATTGTTTAAGTCACCCAGTCTTTGGTATTCTATTAGGGAATCTTGAGCTAATACATCATTCCACTCAGAGTATAAGCCAAAGTATATTCAACAGTCAAAGATGCCCTACACATTCTAGTCTATCATGCCCCACAAGCCCAAACTCTGACCTAATCACCTATGATTCTTACATGTTTTCTGCAGCTCTAGCCAAACTGGCCTACATTCAATCTCATGAACATGTCTGGCACACTCCTTCCTTTGGGTCTTCACTCTTTCTCTGCTTGAAACACTTTTTTCCCCAAATATCATTCACTTCCTTTTTCAAATGTCACCTTAATGGAAAACTTTACCATTCCCATTTCACACGTAACCCATTCCCATTTCACACATAACCCATTCCCCTTTCCTTAGCACTCATTCCTTGGACACAGGCTATTTATCTTATCTATTCTCTCATTAGAATGCATTCCATGACAGGAGGGGTTGCTTATTTGCTGACCCTATATTCCCAGAACACAGAGCTCACAATAAGTGCCTGATAGTATGTCTATAATCCCAGTACTTCGGTGGCCCAGTTAGGAGGATCACAGGTTCATGGCCAGCCTCAGCAATTTAGTGAGGCTCTCAGCAACTTGAGACCCTGTTTCAAAATAAAAAATAAAACAGGGCTGGGGGTGTAGCTCAGAGAAAGAATGCCCCTGGGTTCAATTCCTGCCCCCAAGTAGGTGCTCAACATTTGCTTAATGTTGAATTGCAACAGCCACAAATTAGCTTTGGAGCTGAAAGGACCCACACAGACGGACTACTAGGGCAGCAATTCCCCAGTTGAAAACTGCACTGCTTAAAAGACTACCTGATTTTTCTGGCCTCTTCTGGGTTTTTGCTAACATTTCAGAATCTCCAGAAGGGCTTCAGTAACCTTGGCTCCATGATCCAAAGCTGTTCCTATCTTCATCTTTAAATTACAGATAATATAATGAGCTGATAGGTTGTCAGGGCAAATAAGATCATGGCTAAGTCAATTTTCCTGAAAATTATCTAGTTCACAGCATTTTCACAAAGAAAATGGAAGTAAGGCTTGTTTGCTCACAAACAAGCTCTTTGACAGTGCTTCAAGGACTCAGCAAAAGATGGTGTTTATCTCTATAAATAAAATCTAAAACTACACCAGTAAAAACATAAACAAAGCCACTTAATGCCATTCACTGTTTTTACTTTATTTAGGGCTTTGGGTAACAAGGAGTGGAGTGGTAACAAAATGGATTTTGATACTAAGAAAAGTTGGGAAACAGTTAATTTTCCTACATTTTTATAGAAGAGAAAATAGGCCTGCAGAGCAGAAGAATACCTTCCTGTTGGTGTTAAACAATGGAGGAATTCTTCTAAACCTAAACCCTGTAGAAACCTTCTGCTAAAGCACTTTAGAGGGAAGCTTCACCGTTAGTTAACAGCCATCATAGCCCTCTGGGCTGTGCTTCCTATTAAGTTAAAAATTGTCTCCAAGCAAAATCACAACTAGATTACATTCTCACTTTCAAACGCCAGTTTTTAAAATAAAGGTGTCATCGGAAGTGTGGCCACACCCATTGCTTCGGGCCTGGAATTAATCTTTGGTTATGCAAATCTAGCAGCCAGGTGGGGTGAATCCGCCTTTCAAAGGGGTTGCAGGCGAAAGCTGCCTCTTCGTGGATTCCGGCCGCAGCGAGTGCAGGGCGGCCCACCTCGCCCGCGCCTCCGGAAGTGCCCGCGGGCCCCGGAGGAAAACCACCATCATCTCCCACAGGAACCGCGCTGGCGGGCGGCCCCAGCCCGGGTACCACGCGCCTGGAGGGAAGAGGCCCAGTCGCCCTGCAGCATCTCGCGAGATCTCGCCGTCTCAGCCCAAGTACTGCGAGTTCAGGATTTAAAAAAAAAAAAAAGCGAGAACGCTGCCGCCTTCGCTGCGGTGGCGCTGCCGCTCGCGTCGCGGCCAGCGGGTGCCGGGTTAGCGCCGCGCAGCTCCGGGCGGGTCCGCGGCCCGGGACGCGCGCTCTCGGGCGGGAGGGGCGGCGGGGCGGCGGGCGGGCGCGCGGAGCGGGCGGTGGCGGCTCTCGCGTGGGCCGCGGCGCCGGGCCGCGGTGGGCGGGCCGAGGGGCGGGGAGCGGCGGGCCCGCCTCCCGCGTGCAGAGCCGCCCGCCCGCGCCGAGCCTTTAAACCGCGGCCCGCCGGCGCCGCACTCGCCTGGCTCGCCAGCGGGCGGAGATCGCGCGGGCGCGGCCGGAGAGCGGCTCTCGCCTCGCCTCGCCTCGCCTCACCTCGCAGCGCGGCCACCGCTAGCCGCTGTCGCCGAGCGCCCGGCCCGCGGCGTTCTGCAGATTCCGCAGCTTCGCCGAGGCCGGGCGGCGATGGAGCCGGGGCCCCCGGCGCCCTCCTCCGGGGTCGGGGAGCCGCCGCTGGCCGCCGCCGGGGTGGACCTGCCCGGCACGGCGGCGCCCTCGCTGCCCGAGGATGCTGAGGCGGCGAGCCGGGGCGGCGGCGCGGTCCGCGGCGAGGGCGCCGCGGCGGCCGGGGACGGGCTGGGGAGACCCCTGGGGCCCACCCCGAGCCAGAGCCGCTTCCAGGTGGACCCGGTTTCCGAGAACGCCGGACGGGCCGCGGCGGCGGCGGCTGCGGCTGCGGCTGGGGGCAAGGAGACTCCCGCCGACGGGAAAGCCAGCGGCGAAAGCGGGTCGGCCAAGGGCAGCGAGGAAGCCAAGGGTCGCTTCCGCGTGAACTTCGTGGACCCGGCAGCCTCCTCGTCCGCGGACGACAGCCTGTCGGATGCGGCGGGGGTCGGCGATGGGCCCAACGTGAGCTTCCAGAACGGCGGCGACACGGTGCTGAGCGAGGGCAGCAGCCTGCACTCGGGTGGCGGCAGTGGGCACCACCAGCACTACTACTATGACACCCACACCAACACCTACTACCTGCGCACCTTCGGCCACAACACCATGGACGCCGTACCCAGGATTGACCACTACCGGCACACAGTCGCGCAGCTGGGCGAGAAGCTGCTCCGGCCCAGCCTGGCGGAGCTCCACGATGAGCTGGAAAAGGTGAGTTCCACCAGCCTCCCCTCCTTCCCCATCCCCTGGTGCATGCTGACCGCAGAATGTGGCCGCCGGCTTTCCCGGTGAGGTGGCGGGAGTGGATGTGCACGGCTCGCTGGCATCACTGGATTCAGCTGTCAAGGGTGGAATTGCAGCGGAACGTAACTTAATCTCTTAAAAGTTTGCAGCGGATTATGCTGGTTACATGATATTGAAGAGTCTGCATTTAATAGCCTTCCCTATTTAGTTATATATGTCGTGTACACTATTTTTCTCACCTGCCTTTGGACAATTACCACCTCTCAGAGTTTACAGTTGGGTTGTGTGAGGACCTCTCTCGGGAGAGAGTGGAGAGCACCTACCATCTGTCTTTTTTAGATGGAAGTATATGGCTCATGTACACCCATTAGGGATCCCATGAGTGGAAACGTTGGTGTTTGGGGAGGGCAATCTTAATAGGCTGTGTTTGTGTGCCATGAATTGTTAAACCTCAAGTTTTTGCAATCTTGAATATGAAAAGGATTATAGGAGTCTTGAATCTTGGGATATGCTATTCCTGATAATGGCATACATCTATTTTTTGTAATGTAAACTTTTGGAAGGGGGCTATACCAGAAAAATTTGGCAAGTCGTTTAAAAAGAGAGAAAAACAGAATTTTTTTTTTTTTTTTTCTATAGAGGGTGTCCAGAGAGACCTTCTGGGGGTCTTTGCAGAAGCGCTTATACTTGAAGAGAAAACCATCCCCATACACTCTTACCGACTTTAGTAAATCTGTTTTTTTACGTGCCTGTAACACTTATATTTCTCAAGGTTCAAAACCATTATTCTGTGATAACATTGATGCTATTGAGACTAGATTAATATTTAACTTTTTATGATGTCTAATTACTTGAAGTCTGCCTTTCTGGAAGTATAGTGACTAAGTTGATGGAATTTTGTGAATGTAGAGTTGGTACCACATAGGTTGAAGTGTAAAAAAGTTAAATTTAGAGTATGTGAATTCCTTTTGGTGTGATTATTGATCTCATACAGTCATTTCATGCAAGACTCTACTAGTCCTAATGTTTGATAAAGTAACATTCACAGTTTGAAATAATTGTATAGGTACCAACCTTTACAGCTTATTGATTGCTTAAAAACCTGACATCATTTAGCTTTAGATAATTCTACTGTTCCATTGTGGAATTTTGTCATATCAGAAGCAAAATAACTTCTAAAACACTTTTTTTTAAACGTGTAGTTTCTTTCAAATCTATCCTTTTTTCTTTTTAAAACATTCAGATTACTGTAGACTAAAGTATTTTTAATAATTTTCCCTTTCTTAGAGCATTCTCACTACTCAAAATATTAGACAAACATTTCAGATTCATTTCACCAAGTCCAAGTATTTTAGCAGTTAGGCAATCTGTATTTAACTTGTAAATTTTAGAAAGACCTTAAATTGAAGGCTGTTACTTACTTTGAATTTGTATGTTTTCCAGAGAGTTTTTTGTTATTTTAAATTCTGTTAGTAACAAAACACTTCAGGTTCTATAAGACTGAGTTTATTTAGTTTTTGAATTTTTGTTTTTGAATGTTCATTTTAGAGCAGGTAAAAAATGGAACACTCAGCTGGGTGTGGTGGCAAATGCGAATTAATCCCAGTACTTGACCGGAGGATTGCAGGTTCAAGGCCAATGTGATGGAGACCTTGTTTCAAAATAAAAAAGTAAATAGGGCTAGGGTTGTAGCTCAGAGTAGAATGCTCCTGGGTTCAATCTCCAGTTGCACAACAAATATACATACATACATACAACAGAACACTTGCATTTTTAGTTACATGGTAGTTGAAGAAGCCACCCAACATCTCAGCCCTATCTGCCTCAGCTTTCAGGGTCATTATAAAGATTAAGAAGAAAATGCAATAAAAGGACTGCGCTCAGTACTTGGAAAATAATGGCTTGTGTAGTTATTATTTTGCTCTTATTGACCTGTTAGGACGAAATTGAACTTTAGGATTTCAGTTTTATTTTACCTTAATTCCTACATTATTAGGTGAGTATAGTATATAAAATGTTATGCAACAGAGTTTCATTTATGCAACAGGTAGTATATGAATTCTTTGTAGTTTTTTACCTTGTTTTGTGAATGCTGGGCAAGTGCTCTACCACTGAGCTACACCCTCAGACCCTACCAGATTCTTTGAGAGTTTGATTGGGTTCATTAATAACCACATATTGAAGATGATTTTGTTTAGAATATAAACAGATGGGTTAAAGACATATGTGTGATGTTAAGTAGGACAAATACGGTTATGCAGCACTGTTGGCAAGGTAGGTATAATAACATGGGTTAACTACATCCCCAAAAGTTGTTACTAGTCTGTCAAGATTGACTTCTGTCTCCCTAAACCTTGTCTAATGTTTCTAGTCAGTGGTGAATTATAATATTTAGAATTTCTGTAACAATTCTAGCCTTTGACTGATTGTCAGGTACTCTACACTAAGTGCTTTAGTATCCATTATGGGTCTAACTCTGTTAGGAACTGTGGAAGAACAAAAGAAGTAAGTGCTCCAGGAACTTGTTAGGGAAAAGAACTATATTATCTTCCTTCTACTTGAATTCCTTTCATTGCTCATCTCCTGTGACATTTTAAAAATATTTTGCCTAAATGTCCAACTCTAAGGAAATAGATATACTTGCTACATTTTGCTGTGGTATGCAGCCATTCTTGAACTAATAATCATGAACTCTCAGTTTTCAAGTATTTATTGGGGATGTTGGCAACATGCTGTGGTACCATGTGATGATGGATGATGCAGCAATTAGCAAATCAGATGCTTCTTTTACCTAACATCGTTACAAATTATTTTTTCAGTGCTATGAAACAAAAGTAAACTTTGCTAGTGATGATATATTATAGCCTAATTTTAATTGGGTTTTGGGAAAGAAATGTGACATTGATGCTGGAACATGCAGAATAAGTTGATGATAGCTACATGTAAAGGTAGTGAGGTAAAAAAAGAGATATGTTCACAGAACTGAAAAGAGGCCAGTACATTTTATTATAAATATAGGGGGAAACTAATTGAAGGATTTTGTGTGAGGGGCAACATCTATTTCATTTAAACATCTCTAGCTATTGAGTGGAGAATAGGCTGGCAAGGCAAGACTGGAAACAGGGAAACTCAGGCTGCACAGTGTTCTGGGCTAGAGATAATAAGGGCTGGCGGCAGGACAGATTGGATGCGGTTGGATTGGATACAGACCTGAGAGAGAAGCTGACTCCCAGGTTTTGGATGTGAACCAAGGAATATATAGATGGTGGTACTGTTGTCTGAGGTGGAAGTTGGGGAGGGGAGTTTTGTTTGAGTAGCCTATAAGACGTCTTATTCTAAGAATTATTGGGAAGGGGAAGGCTTTCACACACACACACACACACACACACGTGGTGGTTTAAAGTCATGGACAAAATTATTTAAAGAGGGTGGGTAAGGAAATAGAAAACAGGGTCAGGGATTGGTCCTATAGAACACCTAAAGGTAAGTTAGAGATCAAACTGCCAAACTGGTGACAAATAGTCACAGGAGAGCGGTGTTCAGAAAGCTGAGAGAAAAGAGTTGTAAAGAAGGAAGAGACTCTTCAAAACTGATGCTAGGAATTTTTAATATTTTTTAAAGAAATTACTATAAAAAGTCAAAGTAGTTTCTGATTTTATAGGAAGAAAATAAAAAGTGGGGTGTATCATTAAAGTATTTGATGGACAACTTTAACATGACTTATGGGGAGCGTGGTTATCATGATAAAATGAACTCATGGAAACAGAAGAGATTGCTTTTAATAGCAACTCTCATTGAAAGTAGTAGAGCTGAGTGTGGTGGGTGCTGGCCAGGAATCCTGTACTTGGGAGGTTGAGACAGGAGTATCAGAAGTTCAAGGCCATTATCAGCAATTTAGCCAGACTCTGTTTCAAAATAAAAATAAAAAGGGCTAGGGATATAGCTTAGTGGCAGAACACCCCTGGATTCAGCCCCCAGTACCCCCTTCCCCCACACAAAGAATTGCTGGACTTCACACTGTTTTCCAGACTCGATGTTAGAACAAGTGTCTCCAGGTTCTTCTTATCTCATCTTCCTGCCTATCATCCAGACCTGCTCTAAGATGGAAAGAATGTTGAGGTGAATACATTACCACCATACCTCTCTAACTTGACCCCTGAGAGTTGAATGATTACATAAGGAAGAGAAATGAGGTATACTTGTGATGATGCAAGTATTAGTTAATATGAGTGTCTCCTTCACTGGAATCTGAGCTTCTATCTCATTTCCATACAGAGGATAGGCATTTAATAAAGATTTGTTCACTGGATGTGTGAGAGAGGGCAGTTCCTGCCACTTAACATGGACTTTAAAGCACTAAACAATTGTGGTATCTCCTCTAACACTGGGCTGCTCCTCTGAGTGAGTGGTGTTGATCTTGGACAAGAAATCCCATACCCCACCAATCACTTCTGCATATAGCTTGATTACTTGAAGATCACTCTGGAGTAACAAGACTGTGTCATATCTAGAAGTAGTTTCCAGAACTGAGTAAAGCTAGGTCCCCTATGAACATTTGCATGTGGTAAAGTCAAATGTTTCATTTCACAGTTTTGCCAAGGGGCTGTCTACACTGCTAAATTTGTGCCACTGGCCATTGAAATCAGGCCTATACACACTATATGTGTTCCTCAAGTATATACCAACTGACTTCCTGAGTAGACGACAAGATAAATTTGGGGGATGTAAAATACAATTTTTAAAAATCTATACACTGCTATTATACCTGATGTCTTCTCTCTGTATATTTGTGTTCATACAGTCTTGTGAGAGTGGAACTTAAGGGCCCAAATTCAGTTTCTTGGTTTTTACGTGTTGAGTGTCTTTGCATTTAATGATTTTTAGTTATAGGTTTCATATATGTGTTTTGAAGTCTATACTACTTACTAATCAAGTTCCCTGCTGAAGTGAGATGAATGTTAATTATTCATCAAGTCTTATTGAACTTTAACAACAGCCCTGTTCCAAGTGTGGGTATATAGCAGTGAAACAAAGTCATGGGGCTTTCATTCTAGTTGCAAGAGACAATAAATAAGTCAGATATAGTACTGCAAAGAAATTAAAGTAGAGCAAGGAAGAAGATGACGAGATTGAAAAGACTATGGTGGTGCTAAAAAGTTGGGGAAGAGCTAAGCATAAAATGTTGGGGAAGAGCAGAGTTGGGGAAGAGCTAAGCATAGTGATGCATGTCTGCAATCCCGGTATTTGTGAGGTGGGTCCCAGACAGGAGGATCCCATATTCACGGCCAGCCTGAGCAACTTAGCAAGACCCTCAGCAATTTACAGAGACCCTGTTTCAAAATAAAAAGAGCTAGAGGTATAACCTGGAGGTAGAATGCCCAGGGCTTCAACCCTCAGGACCAAAAAAGAAATGGAGTAGTTGGGGGAAAGCCTCTCTGACTTAGGAACAGACACTGTGAGCAGGTGAGGGATCATCCCATTGCAAATATCATGAAGATTCCTCTAGGCAAACACTGAGACCCCGAGACAGGACTATGCTTAGTGTAATTGAAAGATAAGGAGTCCATCAAGACTGAAGTGGTGAGACAGATGATAGGAGGTCACAGGGTGATGAGGACTCAACAGTGTAGAATCTTGCAGTGCTTGATAAATACTTAAGGTTTTAGTCTGAGTGACATAGGGACGCATTAGAGGGATTTGAGAACAGAGTTGATGTGATCTGACTTATGTCTGTAAAATACCACTGATCACCATTTGGAGAATATACCATAAGGGGGTAAGGACGAAAGCTAGGACACCAGTTAGAAGCACTGGTTCAGTTAAGGATGTTTTTAACAAGGTGTTGTGGTTGGTAGAATGAGAGGTGTTCAGATGGTATAGTGTTTCAGAGGGAATTGTTGGGATTTCCTGATGGTTTGAATGAAAAGTATATCTATGGACAGAGTAATGACAGAGGGAAGACTGGGAAGAGCAGGTTTGGGAGGTGGACTCATAGGTTTTATTCTACAAATTAGTTCTATAACAGGACAGACACATACAATTGCAGCTACTGATTCGTTTCATAAGAAAACACCTTTCATTTGTAGAAGAAAAATGTGTTTTGTTCTTTACCATGGAAAACCCAGTAGTTTTTCAAATAGGATACAAAGAGGTGGGGAACTAGTGGGTTGATTCCACAAAGTGAAAGAGTGAGGGTGGACAAGGAAAACTACTTAAATACTGAAGTTAAAAACACATCAGTGATGTCCCATTTAAAATACCAAAGCTATATTCTGCTGATGACTTTTTTATTCTTTTATATAGTATAACCTTTACCAATATTGTCTTAAAGCTATTATGAGACTCTAGGAGCTGACAGAGAACTTGGGGATTTCTAATAAGAAATATAAGAGAATCTGAAAGCAAAAATAGCTTAGTTGGAAGCTGGGATTTGGGATGCATACATATAGTCCTAGTTACTCTGGAGACTGAGCAGGGGAAGGTCTCTTAAGTTCATGAGTTTGAGACCAGCCTGGGCAGCATGGTAAAACCCTATTTCAAAAATCCCAAAGAATAAAAACAATAACAACCAAAATAGCTTAGTGGATTTTTGACCCTCTGCAGAAACTAATTATGGCTGGTGTATTCATAGTAAGTATCCTTAAGCACAGAAATGTCTCTGCTGTAAATTACTCATTATGCTTTTCCTGAACATTTGTAAATTAGATCTAGATTAAGAATTGTAGAAACCTCTGGGATTGGTCTTTGATGGGTTGGTGTAAATTAATTCCTCCAAGATTAAACTTCTAACCCTGTTTGGTAGATGAGTCATTTTGAAGTTTGTTTTGGTGTGGGTTTAGTGTAGTTTTTTGGAAGGAGGTGATTTTGGTAGGGCAAGCTTGGGTACTCCATTGAGGGAAGAGTTAAAGGACCAATGAGTATTCTGACCATCTGAGAACCAGGAAAGATGATTATAACAGATTTAGCTATGGTAATTTAAGTTTTGGATTTCCAGCTGACAGTATCTTGGGAAGAAGTAGGAAACTTCACAGGACATGACTTGAGCTGATGGCTCCAGTCCCACATTCAGACTAACACTTGTTATGATTAAGGCTTTGTAGCACCAAAAGACCTTATCAGCATTGTCCAGTAGAAATAGATGAACCACATACACAGTTGAAATTTTTTAGTAGCCACATTGAAAAAATTCAAAGGGCTGGGGATATAGCTTAGTGGTAGAGTGCTTGTCTAGCATGCATGAGGCCAAGTTTGATCCCCAGTACTGTAATAAATAAGCAAACAAGTAAAATAAGCAAGAAAAATTTTAAAAGTATTTTATTTGACATCTGGAATATTTGTTGCAGATGGATGTTTGATACTGTAACTACTAGACATATGTGGCTATTGAAGTTTAAATTAAAATGTCTGCAAATTGAGTTCTTCAGTGCTTGAATCACATTTAAATGCTCAGTATCCACATGTGGCTGGTGATCACCATATTGGACAATGGAGATGAGGGAATATTTTTATCATCACAGAGATGTCTATTAGATAGTGAGAAACTTTTTCTTTCCTTCTGCATAAAGTTACCACTACTTTAAAATCATTTAGCAGTCAAATTTTCTCCTAATTTTGCCTAGGATTCCTCCTCAATTAAAGGTGAATAGAACATACTATGTTTGCAATGAAGTGTTTGAATCAATGGAATTTATCTCTTTTCCAAGAAAGGAGATCTGAGTCCTTAATTAGAAAAGGCTAAAGAATCTCTTAATTTTTATAAAGTTACAGTTTCCAAAGCTCTTTTAACTTACAAATCTGCATTTGGACATTAAGTCAACCTTTAAACATAGTAGATGGGTTTTAAGGTCTTAGAATGGCAATCCTGTTTTACAAGGTTGTGGTTTACTGAATGACACAGCTCATACATGGTTGAGCGGGATATTGTGAAACTGGCCTTCTGTCTCCCTATCCTTTTCTTCTGGACCAGTGATTCAAAAATTTCTATAAGAGCCATCTGGGGGTAATATTACAGTTTTCCCTTCCCCTAAAAAAATAAAGATGATGATGATGATGATGATGATGATGATGAGTGTGTGTTTCCAAGTAGGTGAAGAATGTTTTATTCAGCCTCTTTTGAAAAAGTGTAATGTTTTGAAACTTTCCTGGTGATTCCTAGTGAGTCTCTTTGGAGAACTAGTGTCCTAGATCATATTATATTCTGTCCCTATGGCTTTCAACTTTGAAATACTCTATTATAGACAAGTAATAGCTATCAAAGATCTAGCTTTAACTCTTAGGTAACTATACTGAATTCAATTAAGTTACTAATTATTAAGTATTTGCCATGTTCAGAAGCTCTCTGTAGTTTGGGCACAACCTTGTAAATCTACATGCTTTACAGGGAGACAAACTCAGGCTAGTAGCAACTTACCCACGTCTCACATCCAGTAAGTGGTTTCCTAACATTGGATATTAGGAAGGGTGATAGTTAAGTGTCCTATTAAAATCCTACATAGAAGTCATACGTACAGGTAATGATGACTTCATTTGAAATTATTGGAAATAGATATATCTCTCTTATGGAGCCTAATGGTTTCACACCTAAACAATAGACTTTACCATTTTAGAAATTAAGCTTTACAATAAATAACTTTTGATTTCATCTGAAGATTTTTTTTTCCTTTGGAAATTAAAATGTGAGTTTGCTTTTCTTATTCACCAGTTTGAATCCCACAATTTTAATTTAAAATAAAAACATTGCCAGAATTGTGTACTTAAAGCATTTGCAAAGATGTGTTTTAAAGGGGGAAATGGTTTCTGGCAAAGATGGTAAGGAATAGCCTTAGTATTATACATTTCTAGAAATAATAGATTTGGCTTAAAAGCAGCTTGGAGAAAATACTGTCTCACCCATTTTAGTCCCAATTGTTTGGCAGATTTGCTTATTAGAAACAGGTGAGATCCAATAATTAAGCAAAACAATAATAAAAGTCTTTCACATCAAAGGGTTTCACTGTACCTGTATTTGGAGACTGTATAGTTACGCTCTATACATAGTTAATAGAAATGTAGCTGTCTGCCATAGGGTATTACACAAGTCTGTAATCCCAGTACTTGGGAGTTGGAAACAGGATTGCAGATTCAATGCCAACCACAGCAACTCAGTAAGGGCCTGTTTCAAAACTTAAAATGGCAGAGGGTGGAGGGGAGTTGGGAGTATAGCTTGAAGGTAGAATGCTCCTGGGTTCAATCCTTAGTAGCAAAACAGACAAACAAACAAA
>PVLC010037587.1:0-15203 GCA_004027655.1 Graphiurus murinus
AAAAAAAAAAAAAAAAAAAAAAGAATAAAAAGTAGGGCTGGGGATATAGCTTGGAGGTAGAATGCCCCTGGAAGCTACACTGTGTGGTCTAAAGCCTCTCCCGAATTTGATGATCAAGTCTACTCATTTTCAGCATGATGTCAACTCCTCTCTACTTCATGTTGTTAAACCACTTATTTCTGAAACTATGAACTAATTAAGAATTGCTTAAGAAGTGCCAACAGACATGCCCTCTTGAAAGCTAGACATGGCAGATTATCTCATACACAGATTAAAACATACCAAATTGTCTCATTTACATCCTAAATTTTAGGAAATTACTCTGAAAACAACATGAAATGTGAAATAATCATTTGAAAGAAAACTCCAGCTAGAATTCAAAAGTTCTATTAATTGGCATCACTAAGAAAATGGCATAGTTAATAGATTAGTAAGAATAGAATTTACCACAACTTTTTTTTTTGGGGGGGGCACTACTAGGGATTGAATCCACAGGCCTTCTACCTCTGAGCTACACCCCCAGACCTATTTTTATTCTTTATTTTAAAACAGGGTCTCAGTAAGTAGCTGAGGCTGGGTGTGAACCTGCGATCTTCTTGTCTCAGTCTCTCACATACTGGGATGACAAGTGTGTGCCACGTCTGGTCACAACTATTAATTCATACTCCTCTAATAATGTATCATAAGATTGGAACAGTAGTTCTCAAACTGGGGTATGCATCAAAAACACTGGGGCCCAGCTTCCAGATATTCTTACTTAGTAGTTCTGGGGGGCCTGAGCACCTGCATTTCTAACAAGTTTGCAGATGCTTCTGCGGCTGGTCCAGGGACTCCACTTTTAGACATCTACACGTGTGCCAGACGCCTTCTAAGTTCCCCAATAAGCTTTAAGGATTACCTTTGAGTCCTTGCTGACACTTCTGAAGCTTACTTTAGGGGTAAAGGTGCATCAACTTAGAATAATGAAAGTCAGGAGTTTGTCAACATTTGTATAAATTACTCAAAGTTCCTTCTTCCTGCCTCCTGATAATTTTTTCGACATCAACCCTTATCCCAGCAAAGCAGGGTAGAGATGAAAATTAAAGCATCAATTCTACTATGTAGGGCTCTGCCAAATACACAGAAATGAGAGCAATCTAAAACTAATGGCTAAAAGTGGGCAAGGGATTATTGTGTGAATGTTGCTGATCCATGCTCTCCCTGCTCCAGATAGAGAGTTGTTGATAAAAACAAAACCTCACTAGAGCCTATTCAAGTTCCAAGGCAAGGGGACCGGTAGGGAAAGCTTGCTTATTTCTGGCTGCTCGCTGGCCTCACTTGAATCTGACATGACCCGGCATGGCCAGGTGCCAGTCTGATGACAAAGTAGACTACCTATGATAATTCCCACTTCCAGGGGCTTCTGCACTACCAGTGCAGAGCTGAAACTTACATTTTCTAATGTTCCCAAGTCTGGTTTGTGCCACGTTTCAATTTTAATGAAGAAATCATCTTTCATATATTCATTCTGCAGAAAACACAAGAGGAAAATGACAGTGATCGGTCACCAGTTCTCGGGGCTCATGTCTGCGGAAGCCGTTCCCAGCACCAGCACCCATCCTCTCTACCAGCAGACCTAATCCCAAGAGGCAAAGAACGATCAGCCACTGATTTTATAGATTGTCAGGCAAACCAAAGGCTGCAAGCTTTGAAACAATTCTACTTGTCATGCAGCATATAGAGCTCATAAAGAAGCTGTGAGGTTTGGTCAATAAATATGGCATCCAAAGAAAGTAGCAAAAGCAAAATAAAAACAATAGAGAGATTCTAAGACAAGGCAGGGAAAGAACCCGTTTATCCTAGGAAAACCCAGTGAAGTGCAGACTGGAACGCAGGGAGGAGCCATGCAGCAGTGAGTAGTTTTAAGTAAATAGCCAAGAAAATAATTACTATGTAAAACAAAGTTTAAAGATGAAGAGTATGTGACACAAAAATAGTTTTACTCACCGTTACAACTGAGGCGTAATGTAGAGGCAGGCAATAAAATGGGAAAATTTCAGAATATTAATTGGAGTCAAAACAATATGTTGCAGTATTTTATGTCATAAAAACTAAACTACCTGAAAACACAGAACATTTAGTAGCTTATGTCTTCCAAACACAGTTCCACACAAGTTAACACCATAGGCTTATTGAGTACAAATAACGTAGGGAGATTAATCTAGCTTTAAAATAACGTTATATTTATAAAGCTAATTTAGCAAATGACAGGAAGCTGTCTCTGAAGTCTATCTTCTCCCTCCTGTATCACGTGGCAGTATGAGTAAAACACACCAGGAGGCACTTGGGAGTATCCTTTATGATTTATAAGTCTTCATCTGCTCCCCTAAAGCCAGCCTGTAGACATGGACTCCCTGCGGCTGTCACCCGGGAGCGGACCTGTGCCCCTCACAAAGGTCTGCAGGAGCGCAATGCAGCCACTCTCTGCACCCCACAAGCGGTGGCTACCCAAGAACCCACACAAGGCCGAGCCATGCATGATTCTTCTCAGAGGCCTCAGCACGGGAGTCCCTCTCCTTGTCCTCAGGTGGAAGGGTCGAGGCCAGAGGGCCAGGCTTACTTGTTCTACAGTAGGGGTAGGCATTCCAGGCCTTCTCGTGAAACACCAGGGAGCCCTCAGGAGCAATCATCCTCACGAACCCAGGAACTTTGCTGGGAAGAGAGAGATATTGGATATGTTTTCATCTGTATTATCAATTTTTTTTTTCGGTACTGGGGATTGAACTCAGGGGCATTCTACCTCCGAGCTATACCCCCAGCCCTATTTTTTATTCTTTATTTTGAAACCGAGTCTCACTAAGTTGCAGAATGCCTCACTAGGTTGTTGAGGCTGGCCGCGAACCCGGATCCTCCGGTCTCGGCCTCCCAAATGCTGGGATTACAAGCGTGCGCCACCACGCCTGGCTCATATCATCAATTTTTTGTTGGTATCAAAGAATACTGTTACAAAATGCGACCATGTTCTACGCTTGATGAGCTAGTACTTAAGATTGTTATCAATAGTTTATTTCAATCATACAAAAAATTAATGCAAAACCCAAAATGATTAATAAAGTTAGATGGTATGTAGAAATTTAAAAAAAAAAAAAGAATTCTTTCTTAGAAGCTTTTGATCTATTCCTTGGGTATAAAATCTAAGTGTTAGCTGAGACTACCAAACTTCTACAGTAATACAACATAGACATTCTCTCATGCAGTTAGACTACATTATATTGTTTCATTACACACACACAGCACCCCAGAATAAGGAAAATCTGTAAACAAAAGTCTTCTAATACATTTTGCAGAACAGACCTAAAGAACTGACAATGTGAAGGACTGGAGAAAATGAGAAACTGAGACATATCCAAGTATAAAACCCTGAGTTTGAAAGATGACTGTCACTTGCTAGCTCAAGTACAAGCTTATGCAAATTCCTAACAATCCAGAAAACACTCCTCACAGGGCTGGGATGCCGCTCAGTGTACAGTGCTTGCCTGGCACACACCAGGCCCTGGGCTCCATGCCAAGCACCACACGCACAAAGAGGAAAGTAGCTGGGGGTGTAACTCAGGGCAGAGGACTTGCCTAGAAAACATTACTCATTAAAAAATAACTGGGGAAGCTGGGCGTGGTGGCTCACGCTTATAATCCCAGTACTTGGGAGGCTAAGACCAGAGGATCCGGGTTCATGGCCAGCCTCAGCTACTTAGGCCCTCCGAAACTTAGTGAGACCCTGTTTCAAAAAACAAAGAATAAAAAATAGGGCTGAGGATGCAGCTCAGAGGTAGAATGCCCCTGGGTTCAATCCCCAGTAGCGCAAAAAAAAAAAAAACAACGGGAAAAAAATCAATCTTACCAGTCTTCAAAGAAATGCAAATGAAACGATCATTTCTACTAACTGGAGCCTACTATAAAAAGCAGGGTTTTCCCATAGTGGATTCAAATCCCAGCATCACAGTTTGGAAGCTATGTGACCTGGGCATGTTACTTGGCTTCTCTGATTGAGGAGAGTCGGCAGATAACACCTGTCATGTATCTAGTGCACGAGCTCAATAAATGGTAGCTACTGCCTCTAATTATAAACTGGGGTGAAGCTAGGCACCTTCACTTTCTTCACTTAAATCTTCCAGTGACACCATGAGATATCATTTCAGACAATCAGAACTTAAGTGGTCAAAACTATGTCCTCCAACTTCAAAAGCTATATATATATATTTCCCCCCCCATATCATAGCTGCTTCTCTGAAAACTTTCAAGTACCACTTCATTTCTTCAACCAAGAGTAAGAACCAACTAAGACAACATGGGGCCCAGGAAGGATCTGCACTTTACGACGATGGAAGCAGTTGGCCAGAGCTGTTCCTCTGTTGACTTTGGAGGCTCATCAAGATAGATGGTGACAGCCGGGCATGGAGGTGCAGGCTTGTAATCCCAGGACTTGGGAGGCTGAGACCGGAGGATCGGAGGTTCGCGGCCAGCCTCAGCTACTTAGTGAGGCCCTCCGCAACTTAGTGAGACCCTGTTTCAAAATAAAGTATAAAAAATAGGGCTGAGGAGCCGGGCGTGGTGGTGCACGCTTGTAATCCCAGCATTCGGGAGGCTGAGACTGGAGGATCCAGGTTCGCGGCCAGCCTCAGCTACCTAGTGAGACACTCCACAACTTAGTGAGACTCGGTTTCAAAATAAAGAATACAAAATAGGGCTGGGGGTATAGCTCGGAGGTAGAATGCCCCTGAGTTCAACCCCCAGTACCGCAAAAAAAAAAAAAAAAAAAAAAAATAGGGCTGAGGATGTAGCTCACAGGTAGAATGCCCCTGGGTTCCATCCCTAGTATCACAAAAAAAAAAAATAGACGGGGACAAATCTCATACCAGCCCAAGCCCTCTGTGACACAAGAGGTAGCATGGACTCCTCTCTCTTCCCAGGCCTCAGACATCAGGCCCAAGGAATATACCGAGCACACAGTTTGGGGTTTACACTCTTCTGGCAAACTAATTCACAAGAAGGAAAAGTTAAAGTACTATTGCATGCGGCAGTGCAAGTGAGATTCCAAGGACTTAAGGAGGTTTCCCTGTGCCTCCAACATCCTTCAAAGTTTAAAAACAGAAGTGGGCTAATTCTTCGATTACTTATTCTTTACAAATCAGGGGATGATTTATATACAAACTTCAGAAATACAAGCCGGAGTAACTAAAACTACACTACCTTAAAATCAAAGAATATTTAGCACAAACATCTTATACTGTTAAAGAACCACAACACCCCTTTAAATACAGGTGAGGTCTACCTATGGTATAAGGTAGTGCACATGGTTAACATAAGACAAACTACAAGATTACTGACTCATCTAAGGTATGACAAACATCTATCAATGGTTCAGTTGGCCAACGTAGAAAGGGCAGGCAAAAAATAGCCATGTATTAGTTCAGAAACATACTTTAACTCTCCTATAGTGCTCAACAGTGACAAACTGTAGTCATACAAGGTTCTAAAATTTGCTGACCCAAATAGGAAAAGAATGATCGTCATTAAAGGCTACCGAGAACAAAATCTACAGGAAAGTGTAAATATTTCATCTTTTTATTTATTTTTTTGGTGGTACTGGGGATTGAACACAGGGGCATTCTACCTCTGAGCTATACCCCCAGTCTGATTTTACTTTATATTGAAATAGGTTCTCAGTAAGTTGCTGAGGCTGGCTGCAAACCTGAGATCCTCTGTCTCAGCCTCCCAAGTACTGGGATTACAAGGGTGCACCACCACATCCAGCTATGTATTTCTTCATCTTGATCCCAACTGTCTACTCCCTTTTTTTTTTTTTTTTTTTTTTTTTTTTTTTTTTTTTTTTTTTTTTTTTTTTTTTTTTTTTTTTTTTTTTTTTTTGCGGTACTGGGGATTGAACTCAGGGGCATTCTACCTCCGAGCTATACCTCTAGCCCTGTTTTTTATTCTTTATTTTGAAACCGAGTCTCACTAAGTTGCGGAGTGCCTCACTAGATAGCTGAGGCTGGCCACGAACCTGGATCCTCCGGCCTCAGCCTCCCGAATGCTGGGATTACAAGCGTGCGCCACCACGCCGGGCTTGTCTACTCCCTTCTTGCCAGGATACTTTTTCCATTTTCCACCAGGTGACTTTCAATCATTCATTTTTTGTTTTGGCTTAGCTAATAAAAATCCAAACCTTTGAGCTAGTTTTGTCTCAAATTTACTTTTTTACATTTAACATAAAAACATTAACAAATACAGCTCTCCTCAATGAATCTAAGTAAGCTTGAGGAAAATAGACAAATCACAGTATTGCAAAGACTCTGCTGAGAATATCTTCTTGTATAAATTTAATTTGGAGAATGCTTCCAGAAATTTCCCAGATGGTTTGAATAAGGTTGACAGTTTTCTCTAACTACATTTAAAAGAGGAAGGAAGGGGAGAAGCACATGATATAAAAAGTGAACCTAAGTGGAGTAAATACAACTTAACTTCAATTCTACTTTAAAGGGGAGTAATTTTCATTAATAGTAACCTTAATATATTCCTAACAAGGCAGTCTGGGTGGGCCATTTACATACAATTGAAAGCATATACATCATTTTTCCATCTCAGTATTCCCTAGGAAGTCACTTTATTATTATTCTTTTTTTTGGTGGTGGTACTGGGGATTGAACCCAGGGGCATTCTACCTCCAAGCTACACTCCAAGTCCTATTTTTTTTTTTTTTTTTTTTACTCTTTATTTGGAAACAGAGTCTCACTAAGTTGCAGAGGGCCTCGCTAAGAAGCTGAGGCTGGACTCAACCCTGCGATCCTCCTGTCTCAGTCTCCGAAGTACTGGGATTACAAGCTTGTGCCATCATGCCTGGCTAGGAAGTCACTTTAATAAAATGTAGGAAATGCTGCTGTGGAGGCCTAAGGAGCCTCAGAAAAGGACAAATGGTGAAAGAATTTACAGAATGAGTGAGGCCTTGGAAAACAGAGGAAAAGGGCATGCCTTCCCTTGTTCTCCCCCAAAGTATTCATAAAATGGTGTTCTCTCACAACAAGCCAACATTCATTAGCGTGCACATTTCAGCTGCTCCAGAGCGAGAATGGCCACGGCAACACGCCCGAGAGCATGGAGGGCCTTTAGGAGTGCACAGCCCTTCTCCTCCTTCTCCAGATGCACTTAAAGAACACTTAACTTCAGGGTAAAACCTACCACGGCGTCTTTATTCAACTGTGTTGAGATGAGACAGTATTAAGGCCTCGCCTTAGCTTAACCGTGGTTGCGACACTCGCTGTTCAAAGCAAGGCTGCTCTGTCACAGCAGTACAAGCACAGAGGGATTGTCTAGCTTACAAGATGCATAACCAATCACCACAATGGGTGCTACACTTTTCTAATCTATAGGCATTGCTTTTAAAGTATCCTATTCCTGTGATAGACACCTTGGCAAATCATTTCAAACTGTTTTTCCCTTGAAAATTTTCTATCTACCTATAAACACATAAAAGGAACTAAAGTTTCTTTTTAGGGCAGAGACCAGATTAATATTCCATAAACACAGCAATTAGTTTTTCATTTTATAATCACACAAGTATTTTCTGAGTGTACACAAAGGGGAAACACGGAACAATGATTTAAAGCTGGGTTTGTGAAAAGAGAGTAAAATAACTAGACATAACCTGGCTAAATTCTAAGGTATTGGAGAATTATAGAAAGCAGAAAAGCAATTTCCCCTGATAAAAGGAGAATGACAATGACAAATGAGACATGGAAGACACAATGAATTTCAGAAAAACTTCGGATACTCTTCTGGAACAGAACCACTTTCCATTCAGATAACTGTTTTTGGTACTAGGGATTGAACACGGGCATTCTAACTGGGCTACACCCTCAGCCCATTTTAATTTTGAAACAGGGTATCACTAAGTTCGAGGCTAGCCTCGAACCTGTAATCCTTCTATCTCAGCCTCCCAGGTAACAGGAATACAGGTGTGCTCAGCTATTCTGAGAACTCTGAACTGTAAAATCTTAAGATTCTGAACTACAAAGAAAAAAATGACATGTCCATGATAATTTTTGACTCAAGAACACATTATGATAGTTGCTGACATTTATTTTTTATTTATTTATCTATTTATTTTCCGGTACTGGGGATTGAACTCAGGGGCATTCTACCTCTGAGCTATACCCCCAGCCCTATTTTTTATTTTTATTTTTTCTTTTTGGTGCTGGGGATTGAACTCAGAGGCATTCTACCTCCGAGCTATACCCCCAGCCCTATTTTTTATTCTTTATTTTGAAACCGAGTCTCACTAAGTTGCGGAGTGCTCACTAAGTAGCTGAGGCTGGCCGCGAACCCGGATCCTCCGGTCTCAGCCTCCCAAATGCTGGGATTACAAGCATGTGCCACCACGCCCGGCTCTATTTTTTATTCTTTATTTTGAAACAGGGTCTCACTAAGTTGCGGAGTGCCTCACAAGGTAGCTGAGGCTGGCTGAGAACCCAGATCCTCCGGTCTCAGCCTCCCAAATGCTGGGATTACAAACATGTGCCACCATGCCTGGCCTGACATTTATTTCTTACTTGTCTAAAATGTTCTGAATGTGAAGTATCACATATAAACCAATCTCAGCAATTTCAAATTTTTCATTTTTAAGCATAATTTGAGTTCCTAGCAAGACTCTTGACTACCAAAATAAACTCAAACCTTGAATCCCATGAAATCTAAATATGATTTTTCAGTAAAACTTGTTGGTTCAATCTTAAGAAAACAGGGTCATTCTTGGAGTTGGCAGAGCCTTAAAAACGCTCCATCATCCACCACTGACTGAGATGGGGAAGGCACTGATGCTTACAAGAGTGAAAAAAGGCAGTGGTGCTGCTGTAATCCAAGTACTTGGGAGGCTGAGATGGGAAGATCACAGGTTCAAGTGTCCCTGGGTTCTGGGTTCAATGCTCAGTACCAGGAAGGAAGGAAGGAAGGGAGGAAATAATCAAGTGTCATGATGAGTAGGTGGGACAAAGCATGCTGAGTTTAGAGAAGAAAGGTTAATAAAATTCAAGTGGCAAAAGAAGGCCTCCACAGGCCGGATCTGAGGCCTGGCCACAGAAGTAAAGCGCTTAAGAGGCTGAACAAAGGCTGGCGATGATGCCAGCCAGCTTGCTCCTGACTGAGCCAGGCCTCACGTGCTAGGCAAGCACTCTACGACTGAGCTCCACCCCAGCCCTGAATAGGCTCCTTCTGGAGGACAGAGAGGAGACTGGCTTGCTTAGGGCTAAGAGTTTTTTTACTCTGGATCGAGGTACACCAACTGGGGTTATGATGGATAACTCTTGAGTATCTTGGTAAGTTTTTTATTTTGGAAGACCTTATGAGAAGACTTTTAAGAAACAGGGCCTGGTGAAACCTGTGGTTCCAGGAAGGATTCCTCTGTAAAGTCCAATGCAGTTCACTTCTGGAACAGGAAAATATTCTGACTCTCCCTGAGGGACCAGCAGCAAACCGAAGCGGTTACAAGGGCAGGCTCCGGGAGGTCACAGTGCCTCCTGGGTTCCCATCCTCTCTCCGCTATCAAACAGCAGTGAGGAGGTGGCCAGTTACCCAAGATTCCAGGAACCAGAATTTCGAAATGTCTCTGCAAAGAGTCACTAACTTTTGGGTTTTGTTAATACCTTGCCAAGATTATTTCTCAACCTTCTGGTTGAGATTAAGTGTATACAATTTACTAAGTGTTTCACTGAAATAGGAAAGCATACTGGCCAGGGAACAGAGACTGGTTACAACGGGTGAAGTGAACCCCAGAATTTCAAGCATCTCAAATATAAAATAAGGCGCTGGTGGTAGTAGTCAAATTTGAAATTCTACTATGTTACCGGGGGAGAGTGCACACAGCCTGGGTAACTAACAGAGTACATCCTGGACAAGGAAACACTAAGGACCCGAGTGTAAGCTCAGCGAAGGAGCCCGGCAGTCTTCAGCATGCTGACCCGAGGTCCTCAAGGAAACTCAAGTATGAAGGGCCACACCACCAGCCTTGCCCCCGCACTGGGCTCTTCCTCCAGCACACTGCAGGCCTCAACACCGACCGACTGCTAGCAATTCTTTGCCCTTCGTAACAGAATCATCCTGTGGCTGACACGCCTTCAGTGCGACACCAATGAGGCTGAGTGTAGACACGACTGCCTGCCCCAGCAGCCATTCTCCCTCTCAGACTAAGTGACAAGTGGTCCCTGTGTTCTCTCTCAGTGGAGAGGTTTCCAGTTGTTTCTCATTATTGCCTCCTCTTTCTTTGTATTCCTTTCCTGTTTTGTGCTGTGGGCACTGTGTGTGTGCACGTGTGTGTGTGTGTGGGGGGGCACCAAATAGCCCTTACCATCCAAACAGAACCCTCTGTTCTTTTCCCGGAGACCTGTGCTTACTGGGTTCTGAGCTGTCCTCTCAGGCACCTGAAATTGCCTACTTTTACCCAAAAAGAAATTAAGCATCAGAGGAATCAGATTTCTGTCACCATTTTTCCATTTACTAGCTATGCAACGTTGGGTGTGCCCAAGTGTCTTATTTATTTTCTGTACTGGTTATTGGACCCAGGGGCATCCTACCTCTCTCTGTGCTATACCTCCAGCCCTATTTTATATTTTTTACTTTGAATCAGGGTCTCGCTAAGTTGCTGAGGCTGGCCTCAAACCTGCAATCCTCCTGTGTCAGCCTCCCAAGTACTGGGATTACAGGCGTGTGCACCACGTCTGGCGCTTGAGTGTCTTGTGTACAATATATATAGCCTCTGTTTCTCAAGACTGTAATGAGGGTGACTCTTTGGAAAGGACAGAACCACAGGTGCTGTCAAATGATTTTGCCTACGTCTAGGAATGAAGAAGCGTTCCAAAGCCCGAGTGTGCAGCCAGGCCGGCCCCCAGAGAGCCAAGACTTTCTTCATTTAATGCACTAAAAGCCTGAAAGGAATTCTGAACCTCAGGCCCAAATAAGACTCCAGCAAGACTATCTCTTGAACTAACCATATTTATAATCCTCTCCAACTGAAGACAGCCATTATTTATGGCTGGAGTATTACTTAAATCAGACCTCCAGAAATAGTGTTTAACAGATTTTCTGTCATAAAAATGAAAACTTCGAAGAGTAAAAAATTACAAGTCACCCATATCCCATCACCAAGTGATAAGCAGTATCACTTTTATGAATTTCTTTCTAGGCTTTTTCTGATTTTTTTTTCAAAAAAGGTGAAGCACTTTTGGCACTGGGGATTGAACCCAGTGGCATTCTGCATCTGAGCTACACTCCCCACTCCATTTTATTGTCATTTTGAAGCAGATTTTGCTAAATCGCTGAGGCTGGCCTCAAACCTATGATCTTCCTGTCTCAGCTCCCAAGTACTGAGATTACAGGCGTGGGCCCCAGCAGCCCAGCTTGAAACACATTATATACATATTACTTAGCAACTCAACTCTTCCAAGTAATCATGCACTAAACGTTTCCCCAATATTCAAACTTCTAAGTTTCACCTAGAGATCAATCTTATATATTGGGGTGCTAACGAACTTAAAGACATGGATAATTGACCAGTTATTGCCTTCACTATGTCTCAGGTCAAATCTGCAGTAGAAGCAAAGAAATACTATTCTAACAGAAAATAATGACAACGCTTTAAGGTCTATAAAATGATAATCTACTTCAATTAATGTATCATAAACTACGCAGTAGAGTTAAACCAGGAAAATATGAAAAATACTGATGCCAAAGCTCATCTACACACAACCAACTTTACAAAACATATGATTTACTTTAGTACGAAGAGAATAAAGGCAAGAGAAGAGCAGAGATTTGCTCCTACCTTTAATAACCTGGGAGACTATTGACAAAATGGACTCTAAAGCCATTATTTGTCATTTGCCCTTAGATAAATACTGGTATGCATTTTCTATTTTAAAATATTTATGGCAAGCCGGGCGTGGTGGCGCACGCTTGTAATCCCAGCATTTGGGAGGCTGAGACCGGAGGATCCGGGTTCGCGGCCAGCCTCAGCTACCAATGAGGCACTCCACAACTTAGTGAGACCCGGTTTCAAAATAAAGAATAAAAAATAGGGCTGGGGGGTGTAGCTCAGAGGTAGAATGCCCCTGAGTTCAATCCCCAGTACCGCAAAAAATAAATAAATAAATAAAATTAAATAAAATATTTATGGCAAAGATAGAGATTAGACTGTCAAAAGTAGGGGAATGTGTAAAAGAACTTGGACAAACTTCCAAAATAAAAAAAATACAAGCCGGGCGTGGTGGCGCACGCTCGTAATCCCAGCATTCCGGAGGCTGAGACCGGAGGATCCGGGTTCGCAGCCAGCCTCAGCTACCTAGTGAGGCACTCCGCAACTTAGCGAGACCCGGTTTCAAAATAAAGAATAAAAAATAGGGCTGGGGGTGTAGCTCGGAGGTAGAATGCCCCTGAGTTCAATCCCCAGTACCGCAAAAAAAAAAAAAAAAAAAAAAAAAAAAAAAAAAAAAAAAAAAAAAAAAAAAAAAAAAAAAAAAAAAAAAAAAAAAAAAACATACAAAGTATATAAAACAGTCAAGTCACAGAAAGCATTCAAGGTGTTCAACCTCACTAATGAAGAAACAAAAATTTAAAGAGTATTTTCTGTGTATCAAATTAGCAAAAATAAGCCGGGCGTGGTGGCGCACGCTTGTAATCCCAGCATTCGGGAGGCTGAGAACGGAGGATCCGGGTTCACGGCCAGCCTCAGCTACCTAGTGAGGTACTCCGCAACTTAGTGAGACTCGGTTTCAAAATAAAGAATAAAAAAATAGGGCTGGGGGTGTAGCTTGGAAGTAGAATGCCCCTGAGTTCAATCCCCAGTACTGCAAAAAAAAAAATAAATAAAAAAACCCAAAAATGCTGGGCATGGTGAGCCATGCTTATAATCACTTGGGAGGCAGGTTCAAGTCCAGTCTCAGCAACTTAGGCCGTCAGCAACTTAGTGAGGCCCTGTTTCACAATTAAAAAAAAATAAAATAGGGCTGGGGGGTTCAGAGGTAGAATGCTCCTGGGTTCGATCCCCAGTAGAAAACATCCACACACACACTCAAATGAGTTTATATTCTCAGAAATCCTACTTTCATGAATTTCTCCTGGAGAAATAGTGATCAAAGGCATAAAGACATATGTACAACCACAGAAATGTTACTTGCTTTGTGTGTGTGTGTGGTACTTGGAATGGAACCCAGAGGCATTCTACCTCTGAGCTATACCCATAGCCCTGTTTATTTTTTGTTCTGTATCGGGGTCTCACTAAGTTGTGGAGAGTCTTGCTACTTTGCTGAGGCTGTCCTTGAACCTGTGATTCTCCTGTCTCAGCCTGGGATTACAGTATGTGCCACCTTGCCAGGCTAGAAACGTACTTGTAACAGATAAAACCTAGAAAATATCTAAAATGCCTAAACGAACTTTTCATTTAGGGACTGATTCAATAGACTATGGTGTGTTCATACTAAGAAATTTTACTCAGCTTTAAAAGGAATCACATGGATAGTAAGTAAAAATAGGGAGGGTGCTCATGACAGAATGTTGCACAAAAAAATAGATAAAGCAAACTGCTAAGGGATAGAAATAATATCTCTTTATATGTGCTTTTTAAAAATATCCTTGAATACGTATAGAAAATGATCTAGAAAGATCAAGCTTAAAGTTTCTCTCTATGGTTATGGGTATTTGATAGCAAGGGGTGACCACCAAGTCTTGGGGGGGGGGGCACTGAGGAATGAACCCAGGGGCCTCTACCTCCAAGCTACACCCACAGCCCTATTTTATTTCTTATTTGGAAACAGGGCCTAAGTTGCCGAGGCTGGCTTTGAACCTGTGATCCCTGTCTCAAACTCTCCAGTACTGGGATTACATGAGTGTGCCAACACCTCTGGCTCCAAGATTTTATTTATTCATTTTGCAGTACTGGGGATTGAACTCAGGGGCATTCTACCTCCTATCTACACCCCAAGTCCTATTTTTTATTCTTTATTTTGAAACAGGGTCTCACTAAGTTGCGGAGTGCCTCACTAGGTAGCTGAGGCTGACCGAGAACCCGGATCCTCTGGTCTCAGCCTCCCGAATGCTGGGATTATAAGCATGCGCCACCATGCCCGGCTTCTAAGATTTTATTTTTTTATTTTTTTGCGGTACTAGGGATTGAACCCAGGGACACTCTACCTCCGAGCTACACCCCCAGCCCTATTTTTCATTCTTTTTATTTTGAAACAGGGTCTCACTAAGTTGCCGGGGGCCTCACTAAGTAGCTGAAGCTGGCCACAAACCCAGATCCTCCAGTCTCAGGCTCCCAAGTACTGGGATTACAAACATGTACCACCATGCCCGGCTCAAGACTGTATTTTATAGTCTTCTGTATTGTCTGATTTTTATTATAAACAGAGAAATTACTTTCATAATTTTAAAATAACCAATAAAGTGGAAATCCTCTCAACAAATTAAAATGCAACACACAGCACACTGAAATAAAAAAAGTATCCCAGCACATGTTCAAGAAAGGTAGGTATTCACGTGCTTCCTACGGAAGCCGAGTAGTCAGAGCACAGCTCTTTAATGACCAAGCATCGAATGCGAGTACCCCACTTACCTCTTCAGGTGATAGATTTTGTGCGTGTACTGTCCCTTTTCGCCATCCTTCTCATAAGGTTCATTTTTTAAGACTTCAATTCCTTCTCCACCACCAGTCTCATTCTTACTAGCTTCTGCAACAGAGTAAAGCTGCCCAACCTGGTACTGAAATGTCAAAAAGCACAGACTTTTACTAAGTAAGCAGTAACTACAGCAATTTCCTATGCTGAAATCTAAACACAGAAAACATAGAAAAGGACACCCAAACCACAGTTCTATATGAAAACATGACTCGAGTTAGAATTTAAAGTTTAAAACAACAAACACCAGATGATCATATAGCTTTCACTAACTGTATGTTTTACAGGATTTCCATTATTTAAGAAAAATGCAAGCCGGGCGTGGTGGCGCACGCTTGTAATCCCAGCATTCGGGAGGCTGAGACCAGAGGATCCAGGTTCGCGGCCAGCCTCAGCTACCTAGTGAGGCACTCCGCAACTCAGTGAGACTCTGTTTCAAAATAAAGAATAAAAAGGGGCTGGGGGTGTAGCTCGGAGGTAGAATGCCCCTGAGTTCAATCCCCAGTACCG
>PVLC010037588.1:0-15655 GCA_004027655.1 Graphiurus murinus
CTCCAAGGGCACTGGATATTTTAATTTGGTATGTGGAGAGCAATAGCTTTGGTCATGATGTAAAATAGAGCGCTACTGAAGTTAAAATAGAATTTCTGGAGTTTTGCTCTTGCATCTTTCTTTCAAAATTATTGAAAAAATGTTGACATATTGACTCCCATGATGCAGCTTTTATGACTAACATTATTTATTTATGTCTTCCTCTTAATCCCTCTTGATGAATGTGAGTCTCTTTTTACTTTTTGGTTTTGAACAACTAATTGGGTTTGTTAATTTTAATGGTATTTTGGTATTTTAAAGAAATAGGAACAGTACTTAAAAATATTCCCGCTGGGGAAAATGAACACACAGATTAAAATATCCAAGTATTTATTTATTTATTTATTTATTTATTTATTTATTTATTTATTTATATTGTGGTACTGGAGATGGAACTCACAGGCATTCTACCTTTGAGCTATACCTCAAGCCCTATTTTATTCTTTTATTTTGAATCAGGGTCTCACTAATTCACAGAGGGCCTCACTAAGTTGCTGAGGCTGGGCATTCTTCTCTCAGCCTCCCAAGTACTAGAATTATAATAATGCACTACTCTGCCTGGCTATAATAAGTCATTTAGAAGAAAATAAAACAATTTCAAATTTTCATCCGGACATGACAGCTCGATTAAAAAAAATAATATTATTGTGTGTGTATGTGTTTGTGTGTGTTACTGGGAATTGAACCCAGGGAAATCTACCTCTGAGCTACATGCTAGCCTTTTTTTTAAATTTGAGACTCATTATATTGCTGACGTTGGCTTCAAATCTACTATTCTCCTATCTCAGCCTCCCAAATACTGATATTAGAGCCATATAGCACCACACATGGTTAAAAAATCATATTAGACATAGGCAGAATCAGAAGGCTATAAATGACAAGCTTATTAAATATTTGCATATAAAACTTAAATCAGAAGTGTAGATGGGAAAAGGAGACCAAGACATGGTGTCCTTTCTCTGCGCTATATCCTCTGCTCTTTATTTTGTGTTTTAAAACAGGGTCTCTCTACGTTCCTGAGAATCTCACTAAATTGCTGATGCAAATCTGAGATCCTCCTGTCTCAGCCTCCCAAGAACTGAGATTATAAGCATGCACCACTATGCACCAGATATTACAGAAAATTTAAAAAGGAAAATGCCCTCCAAATCAATTATATCTCCATTTCATTCCTGAATACAAAAGGAACACATCTATTTTTTTTAGGCACTGGGGATTGAACCCAGGACCATTCTACCTGTGAGCTACACCCCAAGCCCTATTTTTTTTTAAGTCTTTATTTTGAAACAGTGCCTCACTAAGTAGCTGAGGCTGGCTGTGAACCGGGATCCTCTGGTCTCACCCTCCTAAATACTGGGATTACAAGCATGCGCCACCACGCCCGGCTTTGAAGAAACACATCTTACAGAAAACAGTTAAAAATAAAACACAATAATATAAATATGTATAACTTCCATATTGGTTCTATTCCAGGTATACAAATGTAATGTAATATTAGACAATTCAGAAATTTAATGTGACACATTTATTAATTTTATAGACCAAATCTAATTTTATTCTCATAATATGTTCTGGTATAAGTATTAATTTTATCCCCATCTTATTTTTATTTACTAAAAATTTTGGGTGTATCACAATTATAGACCATAATAAGGTTCAGAGTGATAGAAACATACATGCCCACAACTTTTATTGTGTTTCCTTCCGTTTCCCACCCTGTTCCCTCCCCTCCCCATAGATAATATTATTATTGATTTAGATAACTGTATATATGAACAAAGTACTATTTACATTGCTTCCATCATCAAATATCCCCTTTCACCTCTCTACTTCCCTCCCCAGATCCGTTTCCACTATTCTACTAGTATCTCCCCTCATTTATCTGAAGTCCTCTTTGTTTTCCAGTTTCTCTCTAGCTTCCACCTATGAATGAAAAATACATGATCGTCTTTTTACGTACAGAAAAATATTCTGAAATTAAAATTCATTTACCATGATGGTTATTAATAAATTAGAAACAAAAGGAGAATTTCTTAAAAGGTTCAAGAAATCTTGAACTAATATTCTAAATGCAATGCACTGGTGTATTTTTTCTTTAAGGCAAATGTTAGGTGTATGAGATACTTAAGACATGTGTCCTTTGGTGTCCTTTTGGATACCTTTTATCCAGTCATTATCATGGCACTTGTTTGTATATAAACTGTCAGTGACTTGCCTCATCTACCTCATATATTGGAGATTGGGAAGTAGATCAATGACAGAACACTTGCCTAGATTGCAGCAGGCTATGGCAATTTCAACCAATGGGAGACAGAAGCCAGTAAATAAGTGCTCAAGTGAACAATTCTGAGATCAGTCTTTGCAGCATTTCACTTACCTCATTTGTTATAAAGACGGTCCATCAAAAAAATCAAAGCTTATGTTTATTTTGCATTCCTCTCATATGTTTTATTCTCATAGGTCTCCTACTAATCTCTGAAAGTTTTCTTGACAATTAAAATCCCTGTATTCCTGGGCTAACCCTGGCTAAGGCAAATGCAATCACTATTGTATTTAATGTTTTGTGGGGATTATAGAGTGTGATTAAAATAATAAATATTGAGAACAAGAAGATAAAAAATGTATAATTGTTGCACATATGATAATTTAATTTAAAAAAGAAATTTAAACAAGGTCTATACATATTCAATTTTATTTTTTGTATTTTTTAATTTTCAAAGTTTTATTGGTTGCATTGTAGTCATACATCATAGTGAGATTCAAGGTGATACATTGATTTATATACATGAAATTATTTCCCTCTCCTCCTCCCTCAACATGAATGATAGTGAGATTCAGTGATGCATTTACATATGCAGGTAATATTATTTGTTCTATTCTATTTCTTTCCTGCAACTTCCTTTTTCCTTCTCTATTCCATCCCAAATCCTGATCCCTTTTCACTATTTTATCAATCCTTCTTCTAATTTTCACAAGTTCTTTTTTTTGTTGTTGTTTTTTCCTCTGTAACTTTCATATATAAGATAAAATGTATGGTCCTTGATATTCTGAGTCAAGCCAATATCACTTAGCATGATGTCCTTCAGTTCTATCTATTTTCCTCAACTAACATAATTTTGTTTTTCATTAGAGCTGAGCAAAATGTCACTGTATGCATCCTTAGCAATCAGGAAAATGCAAATGAAAATTACACTTGAGTTTTCATCTCCCTCTAGTTAGAATGTCAGTCATTAAGAATACAAATAATAATAAGTGCTATTGAGGATGTGGGAGAAAAAGGCTTATACATTATTGGTGGAATTTTAAATTAGTGTCTTCACTGTGGAGATTAGTACAAAAGTTCCTCAAAAGACTAGGAGTGGAACTACCATGTGACCCAGATATATCATTTTTGGATATATCATTCATAATACTATAGTGATATATGTGTACCCATGATCACAATAGGCAAGTTGTGGAATCAACCTAAGTGTCTATCATCAGAGAATAGATGAAGGTATATTATTGAATATAAGACCATTTAGAAAGCTGACTGAATGTAAAACTATAATACAAAAAAGGTTACATTTGTATACACTAACAGTATATTTCATATAACAACACCTGGAAAATAAAGAAAAATATTATGTATAAAGTAAAAAGAACATCCAAGAATAATTCTTTTGTGGTACTCAGAATTGAACCCAGGGGTGATCTACCGCTGAGTTATACCCTCAGCACTATTTTTTTTTGAAACAGGATCTTGCTAAGTATCTATGCACTGGCCTTAAACCTGTCATCCTCCTGTCTCACCTTCTCAAGTACCAGTATTATAAAAATGTACCACCAACCCCAGCTCTCCAGGAATAAATTTAGTAAAATGTACTTAAGAAACCTGTAGAAAAAAATTATAAAATTCTATTAAGGATCATTAAAATGACTTAAACAAGGACATTTAGAATTATTTATAATAGAAATGAATATTGCAAAGATTTATTCATCAAAAATCAATTCATGAATTCAATAAAATTCCAATTAAAAATGTAAATCTTTTTATTTTTTTGGAACTCGATGAGCCCATTCTTAAATTTTTATGAAAGATTGAAAAGCCAAGAATGTTCTGAAGAGAAAGTCAGGATAAGAAGAATAAAACTCTGTTGTTCATTTATGTTCAATTTGGAGTTAGAAAGTTACTTGAAATAGTAATAGAAAAAAGTAGGAATGCACAAAGGCCAAGCTTAGCTGGAAAGGACATGCAATGGGTATAGGTGGTGACAAGTGTAGAATTCACATAAAGGTCATAGCATGGAAGATCTTGGATAGCATAGTATAAGGCAATTATATTTATGGTAAAGTAGTGGGGAAAAGTAGGAGCATGTCTAATATGATGGAATTGTAGAACATTTTATAGGACATATTGAGGAACAGGAAGACTTGAAAATTAGGTCAGGTTGAAATGTATTTAAATTATCAGTAAATAAATAATATGTATAAGTGGGGTAATAGCAATGCATAGAGAAAATAAGTTGAATCAAACTAATGTGTAATTTTAAGAACATGTATATTAGAACTTGAAAATAAATATCTGATTATTCATTGAGCAGTTCCTATGCACTAGATATTTCACAAACATTTATAATCTAAACAAATAATACTAGACAGAATTTATTTTATTCAAATATACAAGGAAATTAAGATTTAGAGAAGTTAAAATACTTTTTCAGAAGCAGAACTAATAAGTACTTGAGTCAAAGTTAAAATATTATTTACCCCAAGACTCCTGATGATTCCAACAGTTGTTACATAAAACCTGATACACATACCATTGGCAGCAAGAAAGGTGATTGAGGAAGTAAGCAGAAAAAACTTTTTATAAACACACAGACAGTGCATTTATGCAAACACATACAGGTGTGTGCGCATGTGTGTAGTATATTAAATGGTTGGTATCTTAGAAAATACTGTCTAAAGACTGAAGCAGTGCTTTTTAAATATTAAAAATAAAAATAAAATATTAAGTATCAATGTTAAGGGTATTATTAAAATGATGCTAGTTTGGCACACATGATATTCTATTTTATAGTGTTTTGCTGCTATATGTATATAATAATTTGTTAAAATCTTCTAGAGTTGATTAAAACATTATATGTGTGTGTATTATAAATTATCTGAGACTCAAATATTTAAGAGTAGAGAACTAAGATGAAAAGCAACAAACTAAATTCATCTTCATATTTATACTCTAGAATTATTTCTTACTTTGGAAGAGCATGTTTAAAAGTCCTGAGTTTTTCTCTCAGGCCTAGTATTGCCTTACTATGTGATCTTTGGAAAGACAAGTGAGTTCTCTACCTCTTATTCATTTCTATTAATAAAATAAAGGTAACAATGGCCAGTCCTGACTATTTTGCAGCAATAATCTGATAATCAGGTGAGGCCACAAATGGATGAGAGGGTACATTCACATAAATGGAGTACAAATCATATACCATATGCACTAAATAGTAAAATAAAATAGGCATGAAATCAATGACTAGCTTAACATACAACCAACTACAAATTAAGAGCTAATAAAATTGAAAAATATGTCATGGATAATAATAATAAGATATGGCATGTGAGAAAAATCATGTCCTCAGGTCACAAGTGGCAAGCATTATTGAAGAGAGTTTTGTAGTTAAATTTGCAGAGGTCTGATACTGTAGAACAATAACTTTAATTAAAATGGCATCTAAAATTCAAATAGAATTTTCATAATGTAAGCAGAATGATTAGTAAACTTTTAGAATTTTCTTTTTTTTTTTTTTATTAAGAAAAGTATTTATTGAATTTGGTTCTAGTATAATTTTAAAAACTCCAGTTTCTAGAGGGATCATAAGAGAAATATCTATTAAAACTGCAAATTTAAAAAGCATCTAAAAACACATGGTGTCAGTAGGAGCTTTTCCATCTTGAAAAAGTTGCTGTAGTTTAGGCATCTCGCGTCTCCATCTTCAATTGTCTGTAGTTGATCTATCATTATACAACCTACTTCAATTTCCCATTGAAGAGAAAATGAAGCACATGATGGGCAGTGATCTAGTATCAGGCACTTCCTTGACTTAATTCATCTGGCTGGATAGAGAAGGATTCTATTTAAGCATTGGAGTCTGAAGACATGATTACAAGTCTTTCACCCAGTCTATGCACTCGTCTTCGAAAAATGGAGAGGCCATAGGTTTAACCTGCCTTGGATGGATGAATGAAAGTGAAGGCTTTGGCGAGTTTTTGTCTTGTTCAACAACGCATGAGAAAGGCAAATGTCCTTGTGCTGGTGACGTTCTTGAGATAAATGTTAGTATAGAGTAAAAAATAATCTTCCCTTTTAAAATCCGAGATCGGATGTTACAGTCACTCGTAGGGTACGTAAACACATATACATCCTGCCTCACGCTGGTGACAGGACATCCGTATCCCAGAAACACCTCATCGTAGAGCAAATACCAACCATCAATTGTATTTGCATTAAATTCCACTTGCAGCCAAGAGACGCTGCAGGATACCGTAATGGCTATCTGTGCGTTGTACCCCAACAGAGTCATGTTCACAAGGAGACCCACTAAAACTGGCTTCCAGAGAGACTTCATGACGCCAGACCTACGACCACAACCTCAGGAAGCAGAAAACGAAACCTAGAATTTTCTTTTAAATAATAAATGGATAATATATTTCTCCCAGAAAGAAAGAACATAATTGAATTTAATATCTATGTTTGCATAGCTTCTATTTTTTGTTTCTTTTATTGACCCAAATAATTGCTGTAGTAAAGCATTCTGTTTGATGGTTCTAGAGAGTAATCAGCAGCAATTTTATACAACATACATGCACACACAGACATGTGCCCGTGCATATTTTTTTAATTGAAAATAATCATGAGTTTGGGCCTTCTCGTTCATTAACATTCCTGTCCAAGCATCCATCACTTTTGGTAGGTCTTCATAAATGATCAACTTCCTTTATTCCTTATAGTTGGCTGATTTTGTTGTTGTTTTTTGGGATATCTGTAAGGTATCTCCTATTTATACTGCAATATTCTTAAGGTACTACTTTCTGGATATTTTTGAAGTACCTGCAACATAACATATTTATATTGAATCCTACCATTTATATATATATATATATATATATATATATATATATATATATATATATATATATATATATATATATATACATTACTGTGCAAAACTGTTCTAAGTCTAAAAAATATTGGCTTAAGAATTTATAGCGTTTTGCTTGCTTTGGAAAAATATTGCCTCTGTTGAGGGAACTGAAGATAGTGATCTCGATGCCCTTTCACTATCTAAGCTATTTCTTCACTTTTTACTAAACCTTTTGCTTGCTTTGCTTAAAAGTGGAAGACCGCCTCTAGGAGGTTGCTGGAGACAGCAACCTGTGCCACTCATGCAAAAAGTACCAGATAACAACTTATCTTCTAAAGCATTCCTAACCCTATGCTCTACTGCTTAGCCAGAGACACTGATTTGATGACCTAGCCTTAATTCTGTAAACCTGTAATAAAAGGAAGAGCTGAGCTTTGTTCAGGGAGTTTGGCTTTCCTGCCTTTCTCTGCTCTCACTTCTTCGAGACCAGGAATAAAGTCTCTCAAGAGCATTAATTTCATCGTGCCTTCTCAAATCCTGCTGGTATAGAACCTGGCACATGACTTCAATGTCTAGCTGGGGGTGATTCCTATTTAAGTGTTCTAGCCAATAATCATAAAACATTCAATGATATTAAGAGGCCCAGAGCAGAGAATTTACAGTGGTTGATAAAGCTTGCATTTATTAGTGTACATTTAATTTAAATGTTTAAAATTCATCTTAAAGTTGTTGAACTGTATGTTTTTGCACGCTTGTTATTTGTTGTGAAGTAAATGTATAATATAAGTGTATTCATGAGACTTTTTTAGATGCAGGTCAAAAAAAAGGTATTACTTGGAATCTTAAAAGTTTCACAGTTATGAATGTACGTGAATTTTATCTTTGGACTCTAACATATTTTAAACTTAGGATAGCAATTATTGATTGGTTATTGTTGCTGCTATTATTGCTATTACTATCAGGGTATATGGGATTAAATATAATCCACAAAGAAGAAAAGAAGTACATTGATGTTTTAATGTTCTTCCTCTACCATCTTCATTTGTTGTTCTTAGGAACAAAAGATTTATAACCACTCCAAATCTCTATGTTGAATTATAAGCCCTGAAAGGATGGTGTTGGGACGTGGAGTCTTTGTGAGATAATGATGTCAGGAGAGTGGCACACTCTTGCATGAGACTAGTGTCTTTATGGGAAAAGGCCAGAGAGTTCTCATGTCCTCTTTCTGCCATGTGAGAAGCCAGCACTCCACCACATGGAAGAGGACACTCACCAGACCATGCAGGTAACCTAATTTTAACTTTTACCCACCAAAAACTGTGAAAAATGTTTGCATTTAAACCATCTAGCCTGCAGTATTCTAGTATAGCAGCCTATACTAAGACAATGTATTAACCAGCATTATTTCACCATGAAAAAATAGCTGAACAAAGCAACTTAAATCATGAAAGTGTATTTTTTAATCAAGGTGTCAGAGATTGCAGCCCATGGTCTTCTGTCTCCATTGTTATGGACCTATGGTGAGACAAAAATCATGGACACTATGGTAGCTGGGAAGAAGAGAAAGAAGAGGGGATCAGGGACAAGATAATCCCTTCTAGCACAAACATCCCTGATCTAGTTCCTCCATCTATGTTTTACCCTCTACAGTTTCTATCACCACCCAATTATGTTAGCAAATTATTAATCCCTTAATGATTTAATCTGTTGCTAAGGTCATACATAGCACTCATGACCTACTCACTTCACAAAAGCTCCATCTCTGAGCACACTGCACAAAGCCTTCAACACAAGAGCCTTTGGAGAATATTCCAGATCCAACCTTCCTAGCCATCACCAACTACCTCTAAATACACACAATGAACAACTTTCATAGCATACAGACATTAATACCACCAAAAAACACAGTACATGTTGCTAATACAGAAATAGATCTGAAGTAGCAGAGGTCTACAAGTATTAGAGTGGGAGATAAGTTGCTAACCAACTGAGGGTCTTGCTAACCTTCTGAGCTTCGCCTGAAACCTCAGATCCTCCTGTATCAGCATTCCAAGTACTGGATTACCTGCTCTTCATGATATTTTAGGCACATTCCATATCTTTTCTGTTTTAAGTTTTCTCTGAAACATGGTTAAAGTAAAACCAAGTAGTAAATGCAAATTTTAAGCTGTGGATACTTCCTCTAGTCTGTTTTAGCAAAATGATTATTCCCTTACACATGGTAGTAAGGACAAAATATGATTGGTATCTAATACTGTTATTAGAAAACACTAGGAAAGATAGATTTTTAAACATAATTTGTCAACCTAAAAAACATAGATTTTAATAATATGCACCCTTTCAAGAGACTAAGAAGGAAATATTCCCACAAAAACTGAAAAGTTTCATTAAATGTAGAATTGAAAAAAAAAAGAAATACTGCTTAGTCATAAAAGCAACTGTGGGCTGAAAACAATAGAATAGAGTTTTGACCAAGCAGTTTTAATATTTGTTAGTGTTTTCTGAAACTCCTGCAAGGATCACATAAAGTAATTTTGCTCACAAAGGGTATGTTAAGCTTCTGGACACAGCCCTGGAAAAAATGAACTCACAACGTGCTCTAATTCTTCACCTGGATTTGTTTTCCTTATAATTAGTATTATTTATTTCCAGTATATAAAAAATAATTTTAGCTGAATAATCTTGTCTAGGCCATGTCCCAGGAAGAGCAGTTAGAAACAAACAATAGACAGACTTAGTAGGTATGGCACGGTTATGGAAAGTGAATTGAATGGTAAAAAAAGAAAGGTAGCAGCTAATTTGAAGTGAAGGTTGGTTATGGCTATCAAGAAGTCAAAGAAAAATGCCAATTTCTCAAGAAATAAAGTGTAATAGAAAATAGATATCAGTCAAACATATCAGAAGCAAATGAAATACCAACAGATCTGCTGTGTGCAGTCTCAAAACAGCACATGTATTTAGATGTTTTTACATGCAAATAACCAAAGCTCTAAACGCAATTGGCTTAAAAAACAAGGAAATATATTGTCAAAAATTCCAGAGATGAGGTAGTCTCTAGGCATTGGTAAAATCAGAATACCAACTACACATCTTTGTGATTCTCTGTGCTTGGCCCTTCTGTATGTTGATTGGTCCTTAGATCAGCTTCCCTTCCGGTTATAAAACGGCTGGAAGCTGCAACTGGAACAAAATAATTTTTTGATAAGATGGACCTGATGTGAAAATCCTCCCTCCAATCAATAACCCATGTTTCATTGAGTTCAGTTAGTTTGTTGTTTTACAAGGCAGCCCCTATGTCAGTAGCAGCCTCCAGAGAAATGGTTTATATTCACTATCTGAAGCCTCAGTCAATCACTGGAATGCAATGGAATCATCATGGTCAACTTAAAATAATCAGAATCAACTTATTCTGAGTTGTAGGGATGCCTGATTGAATTTTATGGAAAGTAATGTATTCACCAGAGTTCTTGTAATTTTTTTTTTTTTTTTTTTGTAAAATAGAGTATTTTCTTGATTCTAAAGATTTTTTTCTCTCAGCTTTTAACACTTCTAAAGTTAGGCTGTGTCTTACATCAATGAAATATTAAACTTGAATCAACAGTGATACATTTTCTTCCTTTCAGAGTATATACTATATATATTGCATGACAAACTATCTTAGGTAGCATGGAATTTTCTTTAAGTATTAGAATGTTGAAAGGAATAGGCATTTATTTAAAGGATATAACTACTTTCATTTCTGCAAATATAAGTGGATTGAATCAGTTATACTTGTGAAAAATAATAATAGTCACATATAATAAAGATATGAATTCCATATAATTATTAGCATTTTTTACCACTACTTTAGCACGAGCCACTGACATTACAGTCTAACAGCTTTCTGAATTCACTACTGATCCCCTTTAAACCATCTACCACATTGCAGTCAGATGTCTTTTGGAAGTTTGAATCTGGTAACAGGAGAACAGCTTGCATCAGTTTGCCTTGCACATAAGGATGACAAAAAGTATAATCAAAATATTAAAAACAACTTTTAAACTGTAGAACTTCCAAAAGCAAGAAGAAACTAAAAGAAATCAACCCTGAAAAGAAGTAAATGTATTGAGGAAAAATTGTATTTATTGGTATTTTTACCAAAGAGCACTCTCCCAAACAAGTCGTTTGCTAGAATTCAAATGGTTAGAATAAATGGAGTTTTAAGACAAGTGAGAATGTGGAAACCCAAGTAATAAGTCACACTTCCAGTGGCCTAAGTAGTCGAGTTGGACAACAGAGTTTGGGGCTGCCAAAGAAGCTGGAAAGTCAAAAGGGAAGGGATGGGTCCACAGAGTAAAAACTTCAAATTCTATGTGCATTTTTCAATCCAATACTTGAATAACTCTCTGACTAAGTTCTGGATAACTCTAGATTGTGCATTCAGAGAAAAAAAATCCAAGGAGCCTTGTAGAAAGTAATGTCTAGGAGAGAAAGGGTATAGGGTTTGAGCCCATCTCAGCTAACTGCCCACCAAAAAAATAAAATAAAATAACAGATTCCTTGAAGGAAGATTAAAAAGTCCAGAGTCTCAGAGTCTTTGCCAATGTATATATTGTTCAGAATAAAACAGTAATAGTAATGTGCAGTAACTAGAAAATAATTGCACATAGACAAGAGAAAAATCAACCAATGGAAACCAAAATTGAGATAAACCATATATTTGAAAAAATTGATAACTGAAAATATAATATCTGAAGTAAAAAAGGTGCATTATCTCTGTAAATTGAACAGTAAACTTGTAATATCAGAGAAAGAAGCAATTAGCTTAAATGCAGTTCAATAGAAATTATTTGATCTGAAAAAAGGATAAATTTATGGAAAAGGTAAAAAACACAGTGATGGAAAAAATAGTCAGCAGTTATACAGTTACAATTATATATAGGCATAACTAGAGTAGAAAAGAATAATTGGCCTCAACAATTGAAAGAAAAATTTCTGATTAATATTAAAATTCACATTCACACTCATAGGGTTCAAGAGTATCTATAGCTGGGAGAGAATGAGAAAGGCGGATCAGAGATTCAAGACTAGTCTTGGCAATTTAGTAACTTAGTGAGACCCTGTTTCAAGATTTTTTTAAAGGGCTGAAGGTAAATCTCCAAGGCAGAATGCCTCTGAGTTCAATCCCCAGTATCATACACACACACACACACACACACACACACACACACACACACACACACACACAGTATCTTCAAATCTCAAACAAGATAAATGCAATAATAGCAACACAATATAAATACAACATATTATAGTCAAACTAATTAAAACCAAAGATATAGATAAATATCTTAAAAACAGGCAGTAAGAGAAAAACAATGTAGGACATACAGGGGAAAAAATACAACTTACCCATCAGTAATAATGGAAGTCAAGCATAAAAGCTTCTTTAAAGTGCCAAAAGAAAAATGAAATAAACCAAATATGTCAAATTAGTCTTTTATTTCTTGCAATGTATTTCACAAATAGGTGAGAAAGGTAATCTCAGATAAAGCTAACTAGTCAACAGCAGGCCTGAACTACACAGAAAGCACACTGAAGTTCCCCAGAATGGAAACTATATCTACAGAAAGGAATTAAAATGGTGAATATATATGTGAGGAATATATACAATTGTTATCTTAGTTTTTTTTACATATGTTTTACTCTCCTCCTAACTTTTTAATGATATAATAAAAATTAACATAACCAGTATCAGGACAGCCCACCACCACATGCCTTCTGACATGGCACAGTAGGCATGAGATGAACAAACATCATACAAATCTACATTGAGGGACATTCCACAAAGTAACTGGCTGTGTTTTCAGAATAATCAAGGTCAAAATCATGTTAAAGGGGTGTGGTACCACTTGCTTATAATACTAGTGTTGGGAGGATGAGACAGGAGGATCTCAGATTTAATGCCAGCCTCGGCAACTTAGTGAGACCCTCAGAACTTAGTGACTCTATTTCAAGAAAAAAAGAAGCTGAGCATGGTGACACATACCTATAATCCCAGTACTTGGGAGGTTGGTTCGAGGACAACCAGAGCAATTTAGCAAGTCCTTCAGCAACTTAAAGAAACCATTTCAAAATAGAAAATGAAAAGAGCTGGGGGTGTAGCTTGGAAATAGAATGTACCTGGATTTGATCCCCAGTACCAAATAAATAAATAATGATAAAATAGGGCTGGGGGTATAGCTAAGAGGGAGAGTGTTTTCCTGGGTTAAATCCACATTCATACACACACACACACACACACACACACACACACACACACACACAGATAATTGAAGAGTTACTCTATGCTTAACCTGATTTAAACACTGTACAATGCATATGTTAAAGTACCACATGTCACCTCATTATTTTTATGCTTTATGTCTTAGTTATAAAGCAAAAAGAAAAAAAGATAGGAAGGAAGCTGAAAAGGAAAGAGGAACTGTTGCAAATTAAAGGCGAATACAAAGATTTGGCAATTAAGTGCAATGTGTGACCCTGGATTGAATTATGGATCTAGAAAATGAAATCTTTAAAACATATTATTAGAACATTATATATAAACTGTTGATCCCATAATAATATTGCATAAACGCAGACTTTCCTCATTTTGATTTTTAAGTAGATGTGGTCAAGTATCTTTTTTTAAAATTTTAAATCCTCTTAAACATTCCTACTGATTTAGAAGAAATCAACTCATTTACATGCTGTAAGGTGGCTTGGAATGTTCTAGCTTCTGACTGCCTAGTCTGCTACTTTAGCACTTCCTATAGTGACTTCAGTGCACACAGACAAACTTCACATGCATTATCTCTCTTTCTTCATTGTTTTTTTTTCTTTTCTTTCTTAGTGGTTTTGCTATTATTTCTGTTCAGTTTTGTGTAGCTCCTATCCAAAACTACTAAAATTGTCACTACCTAAATTCTACTTACTACTCAGAACTTACCGTAAAACATATTTTCACAGAAAAAAATTTTTTTCTCACACCACTTGTAATCCTCATTAATGCAGTGTCATAACACGATGTTTATCTTCTTTATAAGATGAACCATAATTATAAATCAATAGCCAGTTTTGTTACCAGCATATTTATCAGTCTTAACCCCTAGAATGTAAGCTTCATGAGGTCAAGGAATGGGTCCTTCCTCTTTTGAGCTGTGTCATCAACAGTTAGCTCAATGATTGGTGCATGGTGCCCAACTAACTTTTGTTGAATGAATAAACAGGAGATAATGTACAGAAAACAAGTGAGTATTTTTAGGGTTCAATGGAAAGTTGAAGTGACTATTAAGTGTTCACTGTACTCCTAACTTCCTTCTGAAGAAAGGGGTTGCAGGTGTTGACACCAAAGAAAAATGACTCTCATTTTGCATCGTATGACTATGCTTCACTAGCCACAGTTCATTGACCTATGAATCACTGTAACAAAAGACATTCATCTAAACGTTAGACATAAATGAAAGTTTCTAATCTTTGAGATGACCTCAAATTCCAATGTTAGATATTAGTTCTATATTGGGTTCTATACTGAATGGTGATTGATTGAGCTAATAAGTTTCTTAGTTGAGTTAGGAGTTATAATTAAAGGCAGAAATAGAGAGATCATCTAAAAATAATAGTACTCATTGTAGAAGATAAATAAAATAAAATAAATGAAATTAAAGTAGATAGAGTCCCGAGAACATCAATTCTGAGAGTGACAGTCTCTATAATAAGGGAAAGTGCATACTTTTCTTAGTGATGACATGTAACACTTCCATGGGAACCCTAGCCTTCGCTATTGTATATTGAAAGGAAAGGAGTGCAGGAATTAGAACTATGCCACCCCAAAATATCATGTGCTGGCATATTGAGTATTTTGAATTAGAGTTACTTTAACAACAATAGGTGCAAGAATATTCACTATGATATTTGTGCTATTTCTTAAGAGCAGGAAATGAAAATCTCATGTGGAAGATGTACTCCATATATAAAAAAAGAAAATATCATTGTTTTCATCAAGGATAAAAAGGTGAGGTTGAGGAAAATTATATGTACACACACACACACACACACACACACACACACACACACACACACACACCTTGTTTCTCATTTAACTACATTAGATGAAATCCCTTTTATTTTGTCCCTTTATCATGCCACATTTTTGTAATTTACCACTGTTTCTCCTATCAGTATATACATGTTTGCTGCAGTTTAATCTAGAATGTCTCCCGAAGTTCCATGTATTAAAGACTTGGACCCAAGATCATGGTGCTATTGGGTGGTCTTTAAGAAGTGGAACCAAATGGATGATCTTCCAGTTACTGGGGAGTTGGCATCAAAGAGGGTTGTGGGATCTCAATATTTTCTCTCGTTTTTGCTTCTCAGCTATGGAAAGAGAGAGTTTGCCCCACCAAGTTCTCCCCACCATGATGTGCTGTCTCATTGCTTGCCCATGGGGTGAACTGGTCATAAACTGGATTCTTCAA